>CAJPEX010001809.1:6086-49255 GCA_905338405.1 Notodromas monacha
TTTTTTCAATAAACTACAAGTATGATAATTAGAAAAAATTAAATTTTAGCCAGATGACGCTTCCAATCACTGAACATTTTGTTTGAAAAATTGTCGAGCGGGTAAACAATGGAATTTGTATTTCTTTTAATATTTTATTCCTCAGATCTTGTCACGTAGGCATTTTTGAAAGATTTTCATCCTGAAGAGATGGAAGAAATTCGTTGGTTGAGTTTTAATGGCACGGTGTTACTATACTTAAGTTATCATAAGTTTTCTATGAGCCTGAAAAATTACTTATTTTATATTTCAGTTAAATTTTAATTGGTAAATATTCCTTGGCTGGAAAATCTCTGAATTCATTTGAAATTTTTATATACTGTACTATTGGTAAATTTCCGAAATGGCTCCATTACGCGGCAAAGCTCAAATTAGTGTTCGAAAAATCGCAGTGAATCCCAAGATGTGTTTAATTTCTTTAAAATAGTCTTCCGAAACTTGAGAAAACAGGTGTCTTGGAATTTCACATAGATTCCCGGACAATCATAAAAAGCAGACAATCATCTGAAAAAATTACAAGGTCGGATGCGCAAAAAATAAATTATTGTTGGCGCGTATTTGAAAAATCTTAATCCATCAATAATCATAAAAAGTTGCGAATAAGAAAATCAGTATACTTTTTTTTTTTCAAAATTCGTCAAATTTCGCCGACGCATTCAATTCTCCTACTTCTGAGTCAATATTTGACTTCGATCGAATATTTTGAAACAGAAATGTTCATAAGAGATGGCCAAAACGCACAAATTTAGAGGCAATTGAATTCTCTGCCCAATCATATTACGTGTCGCAAATTTATTTTCGAGAAGCCAGGTGTGAAAATTCCATCACATCAGGTTATGCTTTTCACTCTCCAAATCGAGGATTTGGCGACATGGGAATAAGGAAAGTGAAATCTTCTCAATGGACGCACTCCATTCTTTTACGAGATAAAAAGTTTGAGAAAAAAGAAAATTAAATTCAGACCCGTTTCCCATCTATAACCCCATTCCTTCGTGTCACCCTCTTCATCTTTTAATCTTTTTTTCTTATTTTTTTGCAGACTATATATAGTACATGTCGATGACAGCCCGAGATCCCCGTCGCATCGCACGCGGCGCGCGGAACAAAACGCCTCGCCTGTGTTTGAAATCTCCTGACTGCAGACACGGAACCTGGCTAAAAATTCCCACGGCCCCCGGGTTCCGTCATCCTCCAAATATCCAGGCCAAGCGATTAAAAGCCAAAAGACTCCCGGGTTCTCTTCGCCGCAGGGGTTCCCGCGAACGAGCAGAACCTGAAAGGATGCTCGAGACTTGGCGGATATGTATCGACGTGTCAGCATGTGCCAAAAAATGAGGAGAGGAATACGTGTGTGTATACATGCGTTTGCTCGAGACCCAGCAAGCGAAAGTTTCTTACTGGGGGAAGAAAAGTTTCTTGGGCACTGATATGCGCAACTGTTTCGTCATTGTGGGTTGGCTCTTTTTCTGGGGTGTTGTCGTTGATTTATTGTTGTTTTTTTTTTTGCAGCCTCGGATTCGGCAATCGGGAATTCGGCCATTATCTCTGCTGCTGGAGATGCATCCTCATAGTCTCTCTTGCCTCTGATGAATCAGTAGCATTATACGAATGACATTGTGGGAACGTTATTGATCATGAATATATTGTTGATCAATTGCGTAACCATACCTGGAAACCGTGGGTAATTGACTTTTGTTTAGGTCCAAGCATTTTTTTTAATTTTAAATTGCATATAACAGTGGATGCAGATTAGATTCAGATAATAGCAAATAAAATGAGTCAAGGATGACACATACAAAATGTGGTTCACTTCTTGGATGGGCACTAGGAGCGTCTTAAAATGACTCACTGTACTGATGTGCTAAGACATTATTTTCAATTTTTTGGTTAAGGTCAGGGAGTGGGGCATGAGTTTTCTTTGCCAATCGTCAGCATTCCCGAGGATCACACATTTTCCCACACCCCTCTCCCCCACAACGATTAGACACACTCTGGCCTATCAAAAATAATCCACTTTTAAATTATTTACAGAAAATTTTCAGGAATGATAAACGCGGCTCAGGGCAATTACTGAGTAAAAATTAAACACCCGGTATCCATCCTGTTCCCAGAGATTTATAAAACTGTGAACTATTTCAAAAGAATCCTTGAGGAGAAGGTGTTCTGTTCATGCAGTACCACTACAGCAATGACGACAATAATATTTTTTAATGGTCCAGGAAGGTTCCAATATGATATTCGAAAAAACTTTTGAATCCTCTTCGTTTTAGGGTAGCGTCTTGATAATATTTATTTTAAATCAAGGACAAGCGTGCTCAAAACAGCTGAAAAAGTGGATGGTTGTACATTGGAGGATTTTCTCAAGAATTGCTCAGAGTAAAACGGGCAGTGAACTTTTCTCGGTAAAGACATTTTTAGAATATCACGAGCACAATAACTGCTCCAAAAAAAGAACTGATAAGCACTGCAAAAGGTCAACTTCAGAAAATCCCTGTTCCGGCTTTTAAGCAGACACACACCGAACTGTCCAGAATCGTGAGTAACCGAAAAAACGAGTTTACGTACTGATTTCCGCTTTGAAGGTCTCAGGCGAGAGAGCACATTCATTTTCGTTGATATCCAACACAAAAAATCATAAAATGAAGCTCCGAATCCATAGTTTTATTTATTTCTTGTTTTTGCATTGTTCGTGTATTTCTCCGGAGACACATCAGTCATGTTGCGAGTGTGGGATGAGCAGAAACAAAAATAATACTTCGACGAGACTATACGCCCTCTTTGGAACCTGATGATTTCCCATGTTGCCCTTTAGTCGGAATGAGCAAAAAAGAAACTGGGATTTTGCAATATCGAGCAAATGCCTAAAATGGAGGAATTGGTGGGTTGAACATTGTCTTGAACGGTATATTTAACTTGCAAATAAAGGGACTTTCATGATTTAAAACAAATGGATGAAGCTGTTCATCGGCATCTTTGGCTCTTAGCAGACTTGCTTCGCTTGGTTGGAAAACGAAATGAATCGAGTGATTGTTCCGGTACGCAATTATATTATTCTTCCCCAAGCATTGAGTAGTAAAAAAATTCTCACTTTTCAGTTTCTTTGCCACATATTAGTGCTTCTAAATAAATTGTGAAGACCCCTCGATCGGCAATGATTTTTTGAAAAATAAAGCCATTCTGCCCATTTCTTAAAATTTCCCCACGAAGTGTTTGATCGAGCCTGCAAATCATGCACATGAACAGATCAGCCTTTCGTTTGAATTGAATCCAGCTTTCATGGTAAATAATTTTTTGAAGGTGTTCAGGGTAGTGATCTTCTTTGCCAGATATCTCATAATACTGATCAAACAATAAGCAAACACACAGTCATCACCCCAATATGTTTTTTGGGTGTTGGTGAAGAAGAGAATAAATACTGTATACAGTACGTTTATTGTATTACATACATCATGTGTTATGTCCTCATAAGATAACATGGTCATCCTGTTACATTCATGAGCTTACAAAAATTATGCAAATCTCCACCTTCCTAATTTCTCAGTGCAAATTGAGAACGTGGAATGCAAAAATAAGCGAATAATGCTAAGCAACATTTCTATGCCTTCAACCAATTTATATATATTTTTTGAAAATAAATGATAGTGGAACGCAAATTTCTTCATTGCAAAAATATTTGAAAAACTTTTAGCAGTATCGCTGCGCGTACAACAGGTTTCAATCAGCTTTGATCATTAGTTTGCATATTTCAACATTTTTTGAATTGAAGAAGGTATTCATGACGCAACTGAAAATCACTGTTATCAGTTTTTGTAATACGGTACATATTCCCACCCATTTCCAGCAACTTATTCGTCCACGTTTACAATTCGTATTCTTCAATCAATTATTTTCAACGCTGAAAATCCTGACTGTGAATTTTTTTTGTCCACATAACTATGAATCTTTCCCGTTCTCTTCAGGTTATTCGTTAAAAGCTTCAAAATTATGCCTTCGGACCTTACGACTTTCGAATCAACACTGTAGTCGACGATTCTCACTTGGTTCCCGGAACCTTTCGGTTCAGGGTCAAGTCGAAAGTTCAAGGAAAACGATGAAAGAAAATTGAGTAAAGGAAAGAAGAAATACGTATGAATAAGAAATGCGATTCGCGTTTTTCACGTCCCGGTCCGCAAATTTGCAAACCCTGGCATCAACGACGACGGGAAAGCGAGCCGCCATTCTATAGCGAAATTCCTGTCGTGCCAATTTCCCAGGTCGGTGTTTGACCTCAGATACTTCCTCTTCCAGTTCCATTTCTCTTCTTTGAACCACAGGAAGTCTTCCGGACTGGGATTGGATCCCGAGTCTCCCGTTCAGTCACGCCGGTGTTGACACATGTATAACCGCTTCTCCTCCTTGTCAAAGACACCTCGTCTTTGCGCAACCAGGAAAAAAATGAGAAGAACGTTTTGGACTGTAATAAAAAGCAACCTTGTCTCTAGACGTATGTGGTTAGCAATCATGTGACCTGATGCGAAAGGTGGGGGGATTTGTCGGCAAAACGAAGTGGCTTCTTATAACAGCAATGACGGATTGCAATATAAATACTCTCTTGAATATTTAATAATTAGAAGATGAAAATCATAAGAAAGCAATAATTTTGTCTACTTTTGATATGATTTCAAGTTTTTAAAACATTAGGTGCGCCAAAAATTCGGGCAGAAAGTTGAACATGGTCATCAAAATTGCCGTTGGATTTCTTCAGCTAAATTCACATTTGACGACGTTGTTTCTTTGTTTTCTGATAATTTAGAAACTGGAATGATTTGCTGTAGCACAATTTTCTTTTTTCTCACATCTGTACAAAAAAATCTCAAAAAAGATGAGGTTTCAGTTGAAATCTTTAATTTGTTGAGAAAGCATAGATTTTTGAATGTTACAAAGTTTTCCCCTGTTTCCCCACTTAATGGCTTGTTATCCTGCAAAATACTTGACATTATGTTTCAAGTTTCTTCTTTCTTATTATTTCTTTTCCAAGCTCAGATGAACATGGGAAGAAAACTTTCCCTTGAATATATTTTCTCCTTGTTATGGTTCAATGACTTTTGCGCTTGCCTGACTCAGATGTGCATGACCCATTTTGCCTTCAGGCTCACATTTAATGTTCCTTTTCCTGTTGACAGTTATAAATGGTAATTGCTGTTCCTGCAAAATTCAGCTTCTTCTATTCTGATAATATTTCTGTGCTAGTTCCCAAGATACACATCCTGGTTCCGAAACCTGGATATGCATCCCCAAATCCTGGAAATATGTCATGAGCCCAATAGTCTAGAAGCTATATATATTTGTGTCTTTCCTTGAATTCTTCAGAAGAATCCCACTAGAGAATCAGACCTGACTCTTGCGATTATTCTCAGGAAGACTTGCAATAATTTAGCAAGGCTTCTTTGATTCTAATATTGTCTTGACTCTGCTTGTGTGATTGCGTGTATTGAAAATACAAGTGTGATTCTATATACCAAAGAATAAGAAATATATTGTGCATCTAAATTTTTTGTAATCAAGTATTTTATTTTTTGACACAACCAACAAGAATATTTTTATCAAGCAAGTTAAGATAACAGGCTTTTTTGACGCACTTCTAGTTGAACCTAGATACCTCAAATCACAATTGATTGAATTTTACCTTCTTATTATACATTTTTTTAAGTCCCCAAGCATATTCACTTAAAAATACTGCATTGAACAACCCAAACTCAAAGGCTTTCCCCCTCATACCTTCCTAACTGGAATTTTTTGGAGGCCTAGTATTTTGTTGGCATGGAAAGAAAAAGTGAATAAAAATCTAGCATTACGTTTTGAAAGGAAATTAGTAAATGCTTGGAAAACTGAACCCTTGTCTCCAACTCCAGCATCCTTTCAACTCATTCAAAAAGCAAGTTGTCATCAAATAATGTTATGTTGTTCCTTCTCCCTTGCAGACAACACTCACAACAGTTGCTTACTTCTTCATTCTTGACCACTTGGTCAAGAATGAGAAAGTAGGGAAGCAGCACATGACCTGGTGCAGCACTTGAGTGCTGCACAAGGTCATGTGCTGCACCAAGTTATGCAACATCTTTGGAATGAGGTCAGATCCAGGTGTAACCAGCCTTGCCCAATTTTAGGTCTTGCAGTCTATAAAGCCATCTAACTTTCTTAGTACATACTTGTGCTCATTGCTCTCTGTTTAATGCAGGTAGAACTTATGTTGAGATTACATTGTTGTTCATATATGTGGAAAATAAGAAATACATTCTTTTATATAAACTTTGAGGAGTTGTTGCTGCACAAACATGGCAATAAGGAAACCAAATCTCTTCACCAAAAAAAGGTGGCAGACCTAAATCGATAATACAATACAATGAGAGAGTATTGAGTATGAGGACAAGAGAGACATCTCGAAATCTTTGTATTTGTCACCCATCAATTGTAAGACTGTTGAGAAAGTTAAGGCCTCCCTAGAATATCACCAATTACATTTTATTTCAATTCCTTTTCTTTCCTCCATTGCAAATCCTGGCTTCCTTCACTTGAAACTTCTCTAACTAAAATTGTTTTTTGCTGGTCCCTTGAAGTTTCACTTGAAAATGTTCGACCAGATTTCTTGCTAATCCATCTAGAGCTTTTCAAAGTGAACACGTATACTGATATTAATATTGGTTTAATCACTGTTCTGTACAGTAAGACTATTCTTATTCTTGCAATGGCTCTGAGCACATCACACAGCGAGTTGAAGCAGTGCCCACACGATATATGAAACCAGGATTTCGTACCAAGCAAATTTGGCATCAAGTTTCTGGCAACGTTCGCCGGTCCTCGAGCGTCTGAAAACTTTTCAACGCAGAAAACGCGCGTGTAACAACAGGGCTTTTGTTTATGTCCGATCAATCGCTGACGAAACTCAAACTTCCCTTTCTTGCCCAAAATGCGTCGGTTCGCTGCTTTCACTTCACATTCTCATTTAATTGTGCGTCGCTTTGAAGTAGGCAGCCTTTGAACGCCGCCTGAGAAGCAAAAAACAACATTGACGCACGGGAATTATTTCATGGTAAAAAAAAAACCTGAACCAAAAATGATCAGGGTTTGGTGAAGCGTGATGATAAAATCAATGCGAATTTACCAACGGATTTATTCGTGCATAGATTTGCTGGAAAATAGCAATCATCGAACAGGTCACTGGATACGTTTTCAAGCTCAACGGGTGTAAGTAGTCAGGGCAAGACAGGCGGGTGCCTAGCTATTTTGTAGGATTAAAATTAAACGAACAATTTTATATTTTTTTTACAAATTCCTATTATAAAAGTGGGATTTTTAAATTTGATATCCCTTGAGGAACAAGAACACAAGAACGTGAAAAAGACATATTGTGCTGAGTATGTACGGAATATTGAAAAACAATAACTGCCCTTGTGAAAATGAGTATGATAAAAGAAAAAGCATGAGTTATCTTTCACATTACGCATTCGGAAAATTTGCGCAGGATGAAGGTTATAGGATTCCCGATCTGATTTGAACAGGCACATTAACCGGACAGTCTTCTATGTATAGGGACAATTTATTTTCTGTGTCTGAAACTCTCAAGGTTTAGTGGTTCTAAAAAAAGTGAAATTCCGTTACAACAACTCTCGTCGTAAAAAACTTTTGGTGAACTATTTTTTCTCAGTCATGGAAGATTCTCTTTGCTGGGGAGAATGTCGAAAGAAATTCAACATGACAGTGATTGATTTTCCTCTAAAATATCAGTATAACGAATTTTTGCCTCAATCATGTGGTCATGTGCCATAGCAACTTTTACCTATTGACGAAACATGCAAAATCCAAACTTGTGCATGATCGATAAACCTTCAAAATTAATATTACTAATTTTTTGTCACAGTAAATTTGCTATTGCAGAAGTCTGAATTTCAAATCGAGATTTATTGAGCTTTACTTATTTATAAATTAGATATCAAAAATCGTTTGGAAGAAAAGTGTATTTGGTAGGATACTGCTCCAGTTCAGGGAAAATACTGTTCTTCTTAATGAATAAATGCTCTTCGGCACATTGATTTTCTGTAGGTTTCAGCTCACGCTTCAATAAATTTATTTAGCTTTCGAATATATTAGAGAGTGAAGGTCTGAATTAGGAGAATTTTACTTTAGATTGGGAAATTTCTCCATTATTACACCAGAAGAAGTAGGAAATTCTGGTAATACAGTAATTCTCCCCATATCTACTGCGGAAGTACTGCGCTTTAAGCATCTATTACCTGTTTCCCACAAAATTCCAGTTGCACATGCTCGAAGAACCAAGCATCTTATCATGAGTGATTTTTCCAGGCCCTGGGAATTTGTGATATCACGACGATAAACATAAACAGCATATAACTGATGGTATAACTGGGTTTGGGAAGAATTTGATTTCGTTTTGGAGCTAGATTAGTTGTTTTTGCTTTTTCTGATGGAGGTTCTTATTCTGCATTATTTAACCTATTCTCAAATGTCTTAGGATAGACAATGATTTCCAAGATCAGGATTCGTAATGACGAGACACATTCTTTTTCTGGCACTTGAAAAATTGAGAATAATCAGCTTACTGTAATTAAATTTTGCTGAATAGTCCGTTCAGAGGAAGCCCAGACGTACATTTCATATTTTCTAGCAGAAGTTAGAGTTTATGGAAACATACTCGACCCAAGGAGATTTATCTAAAATTATTCCTTCGAATTCCCTCTGCATAGAGACGATTGAGAGTCAATCCCGTCGGTATCGGATTAATGGGAGCAAAGCGAGTTAAGAACTAGGCCCATATACTCGTATATATAGTCCATGAATGCAATGGCTACAGGATTCATGTCACGAACGTAAGAAAACACACATGCCAACCATTGGGAATGTACAGGAAAGCAATGAGCACTATGGGGATATCTCAGACTCTCGCACAATCCCGGGGCAAGTATACAGCAAAGAAAGCCCTGCTTTTTTATTTCTCCATGTTTTCTGCTTTTGTTCCTTGGCTGTGGATTTGAGGCTGGGTCCACAGCGATAGGGAAATACTTTCCACTGGAGAGAGCTCCACTACTGCAGATGAGGAATGCTGGGACTTCCTGTTTTTCTTTGTATTCTTGGGAATATTGGTGTCAAGAATGGACTGAAGCCTAGGTGCACAGTATTTTTTTCATTCTCTCCGCAGTGAGCAAGTAAATGTCCATTTTAAATACAAAACTTATCGCGCGAAGAAACTATCCAAGAATCTTGCCAAAAACGGACAAGTTTCGGACAAGTTGCTTTGGATAAGTTTTGGATAAAAATCGGACAATATGTCCGATTTTGGTCCAAAAGTTATCCAACAGTCAACTGCTTTTTGGATCAAAAGCGGACGAGTATTGGAGGGATCTGTGGCATCTTTTATTTATAAAAATCGGGCAATATGTCCGTTTTGTATCAAAAGATGTGATTCAATCAGGACCACTTCCCTCCAAAATATAATGTGTTTTTTTTTTACAAAATTTAGGTGAATTTGGGAAAAAATTTTCTTCCCCACAGGAATTTTGGCACATTATTTTTAGGAATTGATTTCTTTCTTTACCCTTCACAGTTTATTCCATTCATGAACAGGTTGTACTGAGCATCTTTCCTATAAATCTTATTTTTTTATCCTGATAATATATTCTACTTATTTATTCTAGTTATATTTTAGTTATATAGCATTATTATCCTATCTATTTTCAGGTCTTCTCTACTACTAATTCCTTACCTATTGTAGATCCTCTCAGGTTAATTTTTACCTACAGGGGTGGTAGCCCCATTGAAGAATTGCTGACATAAATGGGATTTGAACCCAGGGGCTTCTGCATGAAAGTCCAACCCCTTAGTCAGACAGCTACAACCCACTACACAGTGCCCAATCTCATTTATGCCCTTTTCTTCCAACAGCTCTGGCAGACATGTTTTTGCAGACAAGTTTGGAGAACTTGTCCGCCAGTTTCTGGTGCCAATGTGAGGCAGAAAAGTTTTCCAAAACTTGTCCGCATATCATCCAAAATTTGCAGACAAGTTTGGAGAACTTGTCCGCCTGTTTCTGGTGCCAGCGTCTGGCAGACAAGTTCTCCAAAACTTGCCCAAAAATTTTGGATGATATGCGGACAAGTTCTCCAAAAAATGTGTAAAAATCATCCCAATGAGTTCCAAAAATGTCCCTGGAACTCATTTCGATGATTTTCGGACATTTTTTGGAGAACTTTGTGCTCACTGGGGGTGACATTGGTAACATTACATACCACAAATACAAGGGGTCTAACAGAAGTTCCGGGATTATAAATCGATATGGCTTACGATCAAGCTGAAGAAACTACTGTTCAGAAAAAAACGAACCCATTCTTTGGCACAAGCAAACGCCCTGTTTGACAAATTGTAGCATTTTTAATTCTTGCAAAAGTAAACCACTGGCAGCTATCTGCTCTTCACTCAACAGGTGAGGCGGTGGCCATGTCATAAAATTTGTTTGGTTCAGCCCAGGTTTTCCAAAAAATCTTTGAAATAGAGATGGTAATAATTCCAACAGTTGCCTCGAAGTCTTTAAAGGTATTTCCGCCATTTTCATGAACAGTTGTCTTCACAGACGCCGCATTCTCACTCGAGGTGGTGGTTGTATTATTCAAAATGAAGGAAATAACATGCATTTAATGACGCCATCCCTTGGAATTAATCGTATGTCTATTTTCCAAGAATTCTTTAGGGGAAGCTGGAGTGCGCCAAAAAATCCGCGACTTTCTTTGATATTTCCGCAGAATTTTGAGAAAACTTTTTGAAAATTTTGTCAAAAAGGATTGATTTCTCATGTGACAAAGTTTTTCTGAACAATAATTGGTCTCCAGCAGCTCAGTCGTAAGCCATTTCAATTACTAATTCAAGATTTTTTTTCAAAAACCTATTTTTTATCAACGAACTCGTGAAAAACCTGTGACCAGAATGTGATCGTATCCTATGGGTTAGGAACTCAGGATACATTTTTAAAATGTGATGCTTTAATTTGGCTTGAATCGATATAGGGCAGGGCTATATATTAGATTAAGGTCATGGCAGGAAGGCGATGTAAATTAAGAATGAGCTCATGATTTCTCCCGATTTTCGTAAGTAGGACATTCATGGAAATGGACCTATAAGAAACGCCGTATCCTCCTTCAAACTTTCCTTCAAAAAGGTATGAACAACAGTGTATCTATATCACGAAAGAATATGAAATATTTTTAAATGAAAGTGGTATTCAGAAGGGTTTCAACCGGTACGGTTCAATGATGTCGAATTCGTTATGCAGTTTCGTAATCAGCTTTCCAGGGGCTGATTATAAATATATAAACTCCGACCCTTGAAACCGGGTCCTTTACAAGCAGAAAACTTGCTAATACAGTATTACTTGTCAACGGTAAGTAAAAATAACATTTAGGTTTAACAGAGGAAGTACAGCATACTGTAATTACATTCACATACGTCATATTTGATGAAGAAAGTCATTTTTTGATGAATTAAGTATCAACACACGAGTAAGACGCATTCTTTAAAGAGAAGATGTCACACAGATGGGATCAAAGTGAGACCTTCCTGCTGCAAAAAAAAATGATCATCATGTCGATTTCCGCAGTAATAATAGAGGAATGTTCACAATGCTGAACTGAAGGTTTAGGAGTTCTTTAAAAATAAGCCCACACGTTTTTTTTTCTTGTCATACCTTTTCGTCATATTTTAGTATTTTTTAAAAAGATTATCTGAGAAATTCAAGCTCAAAAAGATCTGAAAAACTGACTTTATCTATAGTCCCAAAGTTTTCAGTAACAAAAGTGCGTGGGATAACTGAGTGAATGCAGTACATTGAGGCTCAAGCATTTCTTCTAAGAGTATTGCTTCTCTTTGACATGTGTGCTGGGCTTTATCATGCGAAAACAGCGGCATTTTCAAAAAAGTAACGTACGTTTCTGAAATTAGGGTAAAAAGCAAAAGGTGGGTTCATCAGTCAGGTTCTGTGTGTCCTTTCATCCACTCCCTCCAAGAAAGGTAAACCCACGTTCTCATCGTGCAATGAATTCCTCCTTTGATCCTCCGGTAATTTTTCAGCAATTTTTGCGGGAATCTTGATAAGATTTCGGACCATCCTTTCTCATGCAGAAAGACAAGCGCATCATGTGCTAAACCTTAAAACAGGGACACTTATAATAATAAGTACTGATGATGTGGCCATGCATGCAGTAAATCAGAACCAAAAAGCTGCGGATGAATCAGCAGATCGTACTCATTTTACTGGCATCCGAACAGGAATGAAGAGTTTGATAATATAGTATTTTTATTTCATTTCCGCTTTCTGACTAATCCGGTGGGAATAAGCAAGATGGTGAGCTGAATAGTTCTGTGAAAATTGCCGGTGCAATAAAGATGTTAAGAGTCACTCATTTTACGCGTGCCCCTCTCAATAAAAAAAAAATGTGAGAAGCACCTGATGAACCCTGAAAGGTTTTAAATCAACTACTTTGGACCCCGACATATGGATGAATCGACTTATTCGCAATTAAAACGAGAACAAATCTGATCCAAAATCCAGACATTGTCTCGAGATGTCCGGATACAGACACTTTTCCAACATATATTTGTAGAAAAATTGGAATAAGCTCTAAATTTTCATGCCTCACGAAAAAAATGAACTGTTCATATTCACAGAAAATGAAAATGAATTTAATTGTGAAATCAAAAACCTCTTAATCAAGAAAAGACTTCCTGATTAGGGCTATTTTCATACTTTTATTCTTCATATGTGCACAGAGCACCGTATTGCAAGACTTGTTTGTTTTATTTCCTTCTTCAGCTCTTTCTGGTGCCTTAAGGTCGTATTCTGCATGGTTTCTTCAAGATGCTGCTATTTTATGGATCTTCAAGTTGAGAAACATTTTATTCAATTTTGTGGGGTGGCTTGAATAATGTTGTAATACCAGTACTGGAATAATGTTGTCATTCCAATACCAGAATAACGTTTTCAAGCCTTTCTGCTGGAACTAACTTGTAAAAAAAATCTCATGCTTCACAACTGGAGCTATCTATGGAACAAGTGTACAACATGTTAGGTTGCGCCGGGGCTACTCCAGCATAGCCCCAATTGTAGCATCTTTCAGGAGAACAGAAAAACCTCCTCAGCAAGAACAGACCAGATTAGTGGAAGTCCAAAAAAAAAAAAAACTTCCTGGTTGACCATGATAATGGCAAACCGGGCCTTTGAACAAGTTCACCTTAATCCTGTCCATTTCTGGCCAAACTCTTCAACAAAGCCAGCGGTGCCCAGAGACAGACACTTGCTGACTTTGTCTGCTGCAGAAAGGACCTCCCTGAGGACTCTTGGTAGTGCGATGTTTGTGTGAAATCAATTCCCTGTGTGATTTATTGTGTGTGTGAGAATTCTTGTACTTTAGGATTTGTCTGATTGCTTGAAGAGTTTGTTTGATTTGTGAACATTAAACCTAAAAGGTTTGAAGGGACTCCAATACAGAGGATCTGGCCTCATGAAGGCTGATTGAAGTGTTCACCTTTATTCCTCACCCTTTTGTTGAATTTTGGCCCAACAAAACACTTGTCCAAAGGAAATGAAATGAACCCTGGAATGCTTTGAGATATTTGACCAACAGAAATTTATTCCATATAGATAACCCAAACTGGCCTAAACTTATTCCATAAATAATTCAAGTAGTTTAGCAAAGGAAGATTTTGATGAAGTTGTTTCCGCAGGAGAGCTTGACAAAGTTATTCCATTATTGGAACAACTATGATATTCTGGTATCAGAATTAGGTTGTTATTCCATCATCTCAATTTGGGGACTTCATTCACAATTTTTGATGAACAGGAAAGCCTATTAAATATGTTATCATCAATGTCAATGAGGAAATGTGATCCAACATGGGGACAAGGCCCAAGCACCAGCAATTTAGTAAGCATCGAATTTGGAGCATAAAAATATTTTTTGCATGCATTATTAGCAGAACCCAAAAGTGAATTGAAATTTAAAAAAAAGCTGTAAATTCATATAGAAAATCAAAGAACACAGCATTCATAAGCATAAAAAGGAACCAGACTCCAGAGAATGGAGCCGACATATGATGCTCATGATCAACCTTGCTGGTACTGTACAGCAGTCAAAATCAGCATTCTATCCCCAGCTGTCCCTGGCCAAGTGCATTATTCACGCAATCGATCAAATACGGACAGGAAATTAACACAACAGTAACAACAACAAAACGCATCCGGTCAACGAAAACAGCAGCAGAAAAAGATGCAGACGGGAGCTCTCCATTAGCATCCCCATTATGAGACGCTTCTCGACGAGCGCGTGTTTTTCCGTCTCCGACTCAATGACGCCAGTGGACCAGAAAACGCGTCGGCAAGCTTATTTCCTCCTCTCCGCAAATTTATTCCGCATCTTTTCTGCGATACTGGATACAGAAAAAAGAGGCCTAGTGCGAGTAAAAAAAAAAAGAAAAAGAGACGAGAATAAATGAGAGTCAGGAGCTGGCATTCTTTCCCGAAACAGGGACACAAGCGAGAATGACAAAATGCCTCGGTAGTGTGACGCGAGTCGCACCCACTTTTATTTGTTTTCAAGCAAAAAGGTATCAGCAAACTGTGAAAACGTTTTTACTGGGTCCAAGAAAGGTAAGCGGGGAATGCTAGTTCTTCGGGTTTCAATCATTACAATCAATTAATGAATGAAAGTCGCTTTCACACGCCCTCGCATTTTCAAATTGATCGCATTTTCCGCGTTCCAAATAAAAGCAAGGAGAAGCTCTTGCCAATGTGGGAAGAAAATTGAATGCAGACGACACGAAGATACTGAGAATGAATTAAAAGTTCCATTGCTTTTCGAATATTTTTTCCACTCGGTCCCTTTGAAATTAAAAACAAAATCCGAAACGTGTTTAAATTCAATGCATAAATTGGATGTATATGGAGGAAGGGAACAAACACACACTTTTTACACCTTTGCCTCTAAAACCTTTTTCAGCTTGTCTCTTTTGACTAAAATGGTCACTAAAATAGTATTACGGCAACATTCTCATTGTCATTGATCCAATAAAAGAAACTGCATTATTTTGAATTCATGTTAGAATGCCCTCATGCCTTATTGAAATATCACGTAGTTGGGATTTCGTGCAAAATTTTCATGAAACAATGATTGAAGTTTTTCACGAACTTTGTCTGGTCTGTCGTTGAATCTTTTGGCGACGTTTTATTGGCCCAAAATGGATGCACGTTCTCTCCGAGGTTTTCGACACGCAAAACAATAAGAAAATGCTGACCTTATTCTCAATGAATAACTGACGTTTTTGACGCCTGATTTCTGGGCATTTCGAATGAGACAGAATTTTTCAAGGCCATAAAAATAATTTGAGGAAGATTTGGCAGCATGTCTCCGTGAAGATGAAATATCCTAACATACAGTACTGATTTCAAAGAGATAGACATCAGCTTACAAAAGATTTAAAATTACTGAAATTCAATGAAGTGACACTTTCAGAACTCTTAAAGGATCAAGAAAATTTTTTGGCCTTATATGATTTCTCATCAAAGATTCTCTCTAAATTGTACTGAAAAGCGGCAAATAAAGTTTTCTGTTCATTCATTCATTCATTCAGTACTGAAAAAATTTGTGTCGTTTGAATGATGGGAGGATTGAACCCGTGCTTTTAAGTGGGCACAATGATAGATTATCTGCCGGGCATTTAACTTTTCTCATCATCATTGAAATGAGAAGTAATTAATAAAGAAAAAGTGGAGAGACCTTCGACATGAATGAAATCCGAATCTCCTTTTCATATTCTAAAGCCTTCTTCTATCACCGGAGATTTTACCCCCCATACATCCCGGGTTTTTCAAGCAGAACCCTCCGACATGTAATGACCAGGGTTCCCTTTCATCAGGGTTCATTTTTTTCAGTACTACTGCGCATCATCCATCAAAGCAGGCAGGACATAGGCCTAATTCATTCCTTACCCCGAATCTTCTTCGAAGCGAATATGAAAAGGAACACACTTCCGGAATATGCTACGGATGAAGCTCATGAAGATAGAACGTCTTTTTTCGGCAGAACCCCGACACTTGTCCGAACATACTGTACTGTAATGTACAGTACCTCGTTTGCGATAAATGATCGCATCCGATTGAGAAGAGCTCCTTGGAAGTAGCTGAACTGAGGAATGATTTGCTTCCTTTTGACAAGATTTATTGATACGAGATCTGCAGCATGAGAATCACAATTTTCAAACAGACGTTTAAATTCAAATTGCCAACACACCGGGGAAACACCTGCGTATATTTTTGATTAGCAGTTTTGAAGCTAGATGAATATTATTTCCATGCTTTTTGAGCAACGTACTTTTATCCGATACGTTGGAACAGAACAAACAATTACTTAAGTGAAGATTTGAATTATTTGCTACCAGGGTATTATTTCAAATGAAAAAATCCTCTTTAAAATGTAAGCTGTCGAAATATGTTAACCAGATCACTCCTCTTAACAGAATCAGATCAAGAATGAGCTATAAAAGAGTGTTTACCCCTATTTATCAATTCACCTGCATGCAGAGAGAAAAAAAAAACCAGGATGCTAGACATGAAGGCACACAATTGGTACATGATGCCACAATATCACTTGATATGCAAAGGTAAAAAACCACGAAGCACAACAAATGGTATCCTTACACTGTTCCAGGACAAACGCAAATGCATGATGACATTATAACAATGATTCAAACTCTTACCGTTTTCTTGCTTATATGCGAGAATACGTAAGAGCCATGAATTAAGAAGAACACATCGATTTTTTCACACTAATCACTTGTATTAAAGAAGTAAATAGTATCTCAGATAGCAAATATTGAATAGTTTTCTCAGTATTCACCGAAATTTTGAAAGTACAGTACAACGTTAGCTAAAATAGCATAAATAATTTCCCCGTCTTTGTATCTTCGGTAACACAAGTTATTCCTATGGAAATCCAGAAAAAGCTCACTCGAAATTTCGGAGAATTTAGACCAGTGCTGCCGATGAGGCTTAACAAATCTCGATGTGCTGAAATTGAGTCTGTCTTTTCATATGATCTTTATTTATTTTTTTGATATGGGCTTCGACAGGCAATATTCTTATGATCGTTTAAATGGGAAAATATTTTCCAACGAATTTCCTGAATCAGCCTAATCCAAGTTAAACGGAAAAGGTGATGCGCACCTTGACTTTTGCCTCGCAGAAGAAACAATGTGTCATAGATTCTAGATGATAGAAGGTGATTTTCTTGAAATCAGGTAGCAAACAAACTAGGATTTATGAACATCGCATAGTGTTTCTAACTCAAAAAAGAAAAAAAAAAGGTCTCGGTGTCAAACGATGCCCCCGCGAATTATCACTGGGATGACACGAAAATACACCGCTGTCGTGTCGTGTTTACAACCGTGAACATCACCTGCTTATTTGCCCCCATTTTTTTCCCGCGGTCTGAGATGATAATTTCCAACACGAGACTTATTCATGCGACGGATGCGGAAAAACATTGGAACGCAGCCAAAAAGACCCCGACGTCACACCCATGAAAATCTTCGTCTCGTGCTTATTGTCGCGGTTCCTCGTCCATCATTGAAAAAAGGCACCCACCAGGGGCACATATTTCATTGTTTATCGGGCTTGAGAGAGCCTCTTACTATATGCATTTATACCCCGTGGTTGGAAATGTAAGAAAAAGCTCCCTTTTCACCCTCCTGGTCTGATTTTCTAGCTGTGAAACCTTCTCGTTGAATTCTTATCGAACTTCAGCGAGGCAAGGAGACGAGCGGAAGAATATTACTCCTCAGCACGGAAGCAGTGAAGTTTGCAGGCATTTTCTCGAAATATATGCGGTTCCCACACAAAGTGTTTTAAACGCATATTTTTCAATAAGGTATACGGTATACACCGAACTTGACATACGCTGTCTTGCAATCAAGCTGAAAATTCTGTGCTCCGAATCAGGCGCGATTCTCACTTTCTTACCAATCCCCTGACATATTTTTGAATCTCGTTTCGTGAAAATCACTTGGGAGCAGGAATAAATGCAGATAATTTCTTCGAGTTGATTGGAAAAATTTGTACATAGATTTTAAAAATTTCAAGTAGCGAAATGCACACTTTTAGGCTTCGACAAATATATACGAAGAAGAAAGTTTCCAGCAAGGCTAATCCAGCTAATCAGTTCGATACGAACCAATTAGAAACATACCCAAATAAAACATGTCAAAAGCAGTTATCGTAAACTAAGTCACGGTAACCATACTTGACACATACTTTCGAGAGTTTTGGTCTTGATTCTTGCTTTCTTTTATTCCTCTGAAACGAGTGAAATCTGGTTTTCTGCTTCATATATGGAAATCTTTAAATATTGTGCTAGTAGTCTAGAACAGGATATAAGTGACCGTAAATTATATCAGATAACTTAGCATTCTCTTCAGATACTGCGAAGAATCTGACCTGCGAAATTTTCTTGAGCAGGCGATACCATTCCTTACATTTTATTGAAAAAAATAAGATTATTCACGAAGATATCACTTTGTATAGTGACCATCTTGAATAAGAGACAAAAAAGGCTGAGACCATTTAGCATGGAATCCTTTGGGTTGTCGATCACTTAGAAATACAGTAATTCGGATGCGGTATTCTTTCTTCGCGATCAACCAGAGGTCTGACATGCCCTTTATTGGGACACACGTTAATCAAATACAGTATCACTCGTTCTAGTGTGAAGCCCCGGCATAATAGGGATATCCAGATATCTTTTGAACAAATCAATCCATTCAAGCTCACAAAAATTAAATAAAATTTAAATTCATTCTAAATCATATAAAAATCAAAAACCGACTAAGTTTGAGCTTCTCTTCTCGAAGCTTTTTCCTTCATATGTACTCAGGATCAGAAGACTTGCGCTGGTCCTATGTTTTCCTCTTCGGGCTCCTTTCCATCATGTCAAAAGATCAGATTCTGCCCGTTTTTTTCGTGCACACTCATTTTCTGCATGAATCTTGAAGTTTAAAAAAAAAATGCACGATTTTTCAGGGACTTTTTCATCCCAATTGTTTGATGAACAGGAGAACCAATTAATTATGCTTCCATTGAAGTCTAACAGGAAACATAATCTGCCATGCATACATTATTACAATATAGAAACCAATTTGAGTACCAATTATGTCCGCATCTTGGGGTCCCAACACTCCATATGGCTTTCTACCATTATAGCCATTAAATTTGGAAGAACGTCTCCACAAATTATTCTCTAAAAAAAGTTCAACCAGAATCTCGCAGGTCATTGAGGTTCGTTCGCAATCCTCCCGGTACGTGCAACCGACAGAACAATAACTACCAACAAAGAAGAGACTCAATAATGTGGAGATTCCCAGAAATATCCAAACAATTCCACAAATGCGCTTCGTTGCTCATCGTTCACATTTAGCACTATAGCTGTTTAAAAATACAAAGAAACCCCCCTCGCCTCCGACGGAACTTCAAAGCAAAACAATAAATCCTTTTGGCGTGAAAACAAGGATGTATACTGCTGCATGTAGTGCTACATCATGTACCTGGAAAGACGAAGAAATTCGAGAACAAGCTCATGTTTTATGCATGGCTCATCACCGTACGTACCCCGGAAAGATATGATATGCAAAGGTAAAAAACCACGAAGCACAACAAATGGTATCCTTACACTGTTCCAGGACAAACGCAAATGCATGATGACATTATAACAATGATTCAAACTCTTACCGTTTTCTTGCTTATATGCAAGAATACGTAAGAGCCATGAATTAAGAAGAACACATCGATTTTTTTACACTAATTACTTGTATTAAAAAGTAAATAGTATCTCAGACAGCAAATATTGAATAGTTTTCTCAGTATTCACCGAAATTTTGCAAGTACAGTACAACGTTAGCTAAAATAGCATAAATAATTTCCCCGTCTTTTTATCTTCGGTAACACAAGTTATTCCTATGGAAATCCAGAAAAAGCTCACTCAAAATTTCGGAGAATTTAGACCAGTGCTGCCGATGAGGCTTAAAAAATCTCGATGTGCTGAAATTGAGTCTGTCTTTTCATATGATCTTTATTTATTTTTTGATATGGGCTTCGACAGGCAATATTCTTATGATCGTTTAAATGGGCGAATATTTTCCAACGAATTTCCTGAATCAGCTTAATCCAAGTTAAACGGAAAAAGTGATGCGCATCTTGACTTTTGCCTCGCATGAGAAACAATGTGTCATAGATTCTAGAAGATAGAAGGTGATTTTCTTGAAATCAGGTAGCAAACAAACTAGGATTTATGAACATCGCATAGTGTTTCTAACTCAAAAAAGAAAAAAAAAGGTCTCGGTGTCAAACGAAGCCACCGCGAATTATCACTGGGATGACACGAAAATACACCGCTGTCATGTCGTGTTTACAACCGTAAACATCACCTGCTTATTTGCCCCCATTTTTTTCCCCGCGGTCTGAGATGATAATTTCCAACACGAGACTTATACATGCGACGGATGCGGAAAAACATTGGAACACAGCCAAAAAGACCCCGACGTCACACCCATGAAAATCTTCGTCTCGTGCTTATAATCGCGGTCCCTCGTCCATCATTGAAAAAAGGCACCCACCAGGGGCACATATTTCATTGTTTATCGGGCTTGAGAGAGCCTCTTATTATATGCATTTATACCCCGTGGTTGGAAATGTAAGAAAAAGCTCCCTTTTCACCCTCCTGGTCTGATTTTCTAGCTGTGAAACCTTCTCGTTGAATTCTTATCGAACTTCAGCGAAGCATGGAGACGAGCGGAAGACTATTATTCCTCAGCAAGGAAGCAGTGAAGTTTGCAGGCATTTTCTCGAAATATGTGTGGTTCCCAGCACACAAAGTGTTTTATAAGCATATATTTCAAGGTATACTATGTACACCAAACTTGACATAAGCTGTCTTGCAATCAAGCTGAAAATTTTGTGCCCCGAATCAGACGCAATTCTCAATTTCTTACGAGTCCCCTGGCATATTTTTGAATCACGTTTCGTGAAAATCACTTGGGAGCAGGAGTAAATCCAGACGATTTCATCGAGTTGATAGTGAAAATAATTACATAGATTTCCGAAATTTCAAGTAGCGAAATGCACACTTCTAGGCTTTACGAAGAAGAACGTTTCCAGCAAGGAGCAGTTCAATACGAACCAATTAGAAACATACCCAAATAAAACATGTCAAAAGCAGTTATAACCCAAGTCACGGTAACCACACTTGACACAGACTTCCGAGAGTTTTGGTCTTGATTCTTGCTTTCCTTTTATTCCTCTGAAACGAGTTTTCTGCTTCGTATATGGGAATCTTTAAATATTGTGCTAGTAGTCTAGAACATGATACAAGCGACGGTAAATAGTATGAGATAACTTTGCATTCACTTCAGACACTGCGAAGAATGTGACCTGCAAAATTTTCTTGAGCAGGCGATACAATTAAGGAAAAAATTAAGATTATTCACGAAGAAATAACTTTGTATATAGTCACCATATTGAATAAGAGACAAAAGGCTGAGACCATTTCTCATGGAATCCTTTGAATTGTCGATCACTTAGAAATACAGTAATTCGGTTGCGGTATTCTTTCTTCGCGATCAACAAGAGGTCTGACATGCCCTTTATACTTCATAGGGTCACACGTTAATCAAGTATCACTTGTTCTAGTGTGAAGCCCCGAACATATTAGGGATATCCAGATATCTTTTGAAAAAATCAATCCATTCCAGCTCACAAAAATAAAAAAAATTTAAATTCATTCTAAATCATAATGAAAAACGGACTAAGTTTGAGCTTCTCCTCTCGAAGCTTTTTCCTTCATATGTACTCAGGATCAAAAGACTTGCGCAGGTCCTATGGTTTCCTCGTCGGGCTCCTTTCCATCATGCCAAACGATCAGATTCTGCCCGGTTTTCTCATGCACACTCATTTTCTGCATGTATCTTGAAGTAAAAAAAAATATGCACGATTTTTCAGGGACTTTTTTAATCCTAATTGTTTGATGAACAGGAGAACCAATTAATTATGTTTCCATTGAAGTCTAACAGGAAACATAATCTGCCATGCATACATTATTTCAATATAGAAACCAATTTGAGCATCAATTATGTCCACATCTTGGGGTCCCAACACTCCATTTCTTGTGACTTTCGACCATTAAAGCCATTCAATTTGAAAGAACGTCTCCACAAATTGTTCGTTGAAAAAAGTTCAACCAGAATCTCGCAGGTCATTGAGATTCGTTCGCACTCCTCCCGGTACGTGCACCAGAACAAGAACTACCAACAAAGAAGTGACTCAATGATGTGGAGATTCTCAGAAATATCCCAACAATTCCACAAATGCGCTTTGCTGCTCATCGTTCACATTTAGCACTATAGCAGTTTCAAAATACATAGAAACCCCCCCTCGCCTCCGACGGAACTGCAAAGCAAAACAATAAATCCTCAACCGCACTTTTGTTCCTACATATGACGACGTACATCACGATGTAGTACATGGACCTTTCTGCTTCTTTAAGCTCTTGTTCGAGTACAAAATACGTACCGAGTAGTGGCATGCATGGGGCCTTTCTAAACTGTCTTACACTCCCTTGGTCCACGAGGACGCAAAACGTGTCGCGTCGGTGACAAGTCGCGGTTTCGGGCCTCCACGACGGCGAATAGCGTCGACGTCGACAGCTCGGCAAGTGATCGAGAGACATGACTGGCATGTATAACGCCATTTTCCGACGACCATTCTCCTCTGCGACGACGACGACGACGACCGTGATTCCTCCGAGACGACCGTGTCCATGCAGGACACCGCAATATTAAGCAGTCAGCCTGCCCAAACAACTGCCTTTGACACGGGACTGAGCGTACGTTTATGACACGTAGCAAACTTACAGAGGACACTATACTAAATAACTAAGATACCATAGCGCCAAAAGCTTTTTTTTACTGTTCAGGGAACGCGAAGATATGACGCTTGCAAAAAATGCGGAAGGTGTAAGATCGAATACAGAATGGCGAAAATGTAAGGAACGACCGCGAGCTGAATATAGGAATGCAATACAATTATGTTCCGACGAATCTCCTTAAAAGACACTTTTTCTTTCAATTCGAACGGATTCCCATAATAAAAATATTATGATACTGTCATTATAACAAACCGTGCACAGCTTGTTTCTCTATTTTCCTTTTTCATGTGCAGAATCTGTTTGGATGAATGTGACTGAGGAGGGGAAGAGGTTTGGATGTGGGAACATTGTCTGAACCTTGTGAACGCCAAAAAGTGGAAAATAAAGATTTGTTCTTCAATTCAATTCAATTCAATATAACAGACTAATTGACCTATAGAATCTGAGAATAACACATTTTTGCCTCAATTATGCGTGGATGGGCCATAGGCCATTTTCACTAGTTTACAAAATATGGGAGAACTGAATTTATTGTGTTTGATTGAAAAACCTTTAAAAATGTTAATGCTAATGTTTGTTTTACAGAAAAATTAGCATAACTGGAAATTTGAAGCTCTCCTCAAAATTTATTCAGCTTTTTAAAAATGGAATTTATGGATAGATATTCATCAGAGTATGTTTGAAAAGATACTGCTTTGTTTCAGGAAGCATATATATACAGGTGTTGCTGAATACATGCCTTTTTTTTGCAGAGGTATTCTGTGGTTTTTTCAGCTGATTCATCAGCGAGATCAGTATATTTTAGGGACTTCAAGATATAGAAGTAAAATAGATGATTATATTTTACATTTTGAGTTCTCTCTCTTTTTTTCTTCGAAAGAAGTAGGAAGTGATGGCTATTCTCCACACAGCATTTCTGATGGAAGAGCTATTCACTTTTCTCAATTTCAAAAAATTTTCCCTTGTTTCCCATGACATTTCTGTCCTATATGTCATTCATATATATACTAGTTGAAGGAACCAAAATTCTCTTTATAATGTCTCGTTACAAGGAATTTTTATCAGGTCCTTTTGATTGCATTGTTAAAATATTTCACTGTATTTTTCCTTCGGATTAAAAATTTATGTGTATAGTATTCAAGGTTACTAATGTACAGTAATTGCAAATGAACGCGTAAAGTAATTCTAAAACGTCGTGTTGTATTTCTTGTCTGATTTATTCTTGATTATCACTCACATAATATTCCACGTCGATATTTTTTTTAGCCCGAGAATTCCCTTCTAAGTTTTAATGCGAAATTATTTTCTCAATTTTTAATTGTGTCTTTTTTGCCGCATTTTCTCTCATGTAATATTTTTCTTGCTGCTGCGGTTCCTCCGCCATCGCCTTATTATCCCCTAGTTAATTTTCTCTCGCGACGTTTCCTCTTATGAGGTCTTCTACTTTCAGGCATTTTCTTTTCGCGTACGAAAAAAAAAGGGAATAGTGTACCGTCAAGAGTCTCATAGTACAGTACTTCGTGGGTTTTGATTTGGAAGTGACGCACAGCTTCCGACGGATTCATCTTCTTCATCACGGCGCGAGGACCCCCGGTAGGAGAGAGGGAAATAATTGCTTCCGAAAAACAATTTCGCGCCCCCCATCCCCCCCCCCCCGGAAAATGATTTCCGTTCCAAAACCGAGGTTTTTTGTGCGTTTCTTCTGTAAGAACCCGACGGTGATGGTGTGTCATCCATCACCAACGACACGGCGATTAGACAGAAACAGCAGATTCCTTTTTCTTCCCTCCCTTGTTTTTTGCGGTCTTGCCTTGAACGAGCTGCACTCACGGTCGATGTAACACGAGTCAACGGGGCTTTTGTAAACTAGATAATTGCGCCTTCATTATTGAACGACACGCGGCGAGGTCAAAGCCTTTTTTTTTTATTCGCTTCGCCGCTAACAATTACCGATGTCGTCGTGTTGCTGAGCAGTGCTGGGGAGAACCAGCATAATTATTCAGTGGATGACAATTTTGAAAATTGTATACTGCTCAGTCACGATGCCATGGAATTTTTATGCATTATTTTATGTATCCATGATTATACCGTATTTGGAAATATTGAAAATAATGTACAGGATTGTTTCTCGTTGAATTCAGTGGCGAACATGTCTATAAGAAAATGCTCCGCATAGGACATAATGCCGAAGTGTGAAGCTTCATAATTTGCCAAGATAGAGATAGATAGTTGAACAAGTTTCATTTCCCACTTTTCAGCATTCACAAGGTTCAAAACAAAGTTACCCACATTCCATCATCCAAAACCCCTCCTCTGCCAACCAAGATTCATTGAAATACATTCCATCACATCAGGGTGGAGAAGCAAGAAAGAAGATTTACATGGGTATAAAAATAAAAATAAAATAAATCACAGAACATGGAATTGCACAGATGATATGAATGCACACACACACTGCCCCCCCCCCCAACCTCCACATAAAAAGTACATTGGCAAAAATAGTTACAGCATGCAGCAATCACTCAACACATATTAGAGCACAAGTTGCTCAGCCTGCTCCCTGATCATTGTTGGCGGATGAAATGAATTGGGGAGAATCTTTGAAGAGGTATCTCATGCAGCTGAAATTTTACGTTGATCCTGATCTAATTTTTTGGAAAGAATGTTTTAGCAAATTTTCAGAATCCCAAGTATTTTCTAAGCTCATTTCCGCTACTTTGTATTGCCGGGCATGAAAAAAAAGAAGGAACCCTGGCAATGCATTAATAAATGTATTTAAGTTTCAGAAACTATGCAACTGAAACACCATTGAAAATTATGAGGATAAAAAATTATTCATGGTGTTGATATAATGGGCATGATATTTTCGATATTTTTGCTTTGAACATAACATTGAATTCCACTGATTTCAAGCCACAATCATTCTTCTCAAATTAAATTTCCTCCAGTGATTTAAAACTCCAAGTATTGCTTGCTCTGAGATATAAATCTTACTCTAACTGATGCTGGTTCGGCAAAACAGTGATTGCATCCAGTAGGATTTTATTTCTACAACACTTGACAGAGGCTTTTCTGAGGGCTTACATAATGACAAAAGTCTGTAATATGGGTACGGTCCAGATAATTGTTTGTCGGTACGCAGAAAATGCGGCCTCAAATCCCTGGAAACACGTTTGCGTTTCGGAAAATTGCTTTCGTATGAAAGCAAGTAATCCATCAAATCTGGAATCCTTTTGATATGCACAAGTCATGCGAAGTCCGTGTTATCTGCTAACTTTGTTGGAATGTTTGAGTCTTGAAGCGTGGAGCAGAAATTCTCTTGCATTTGTTATTCATTCTATTCCAGAAAAAATGTTTTTTAGTTTTTTTTCCTGCGAAGAATGCCTCACTGTTTTTCATAGGGATTGCGTGATTGCTCCATCAAATAAAATATGCCGAGTATTCCGGCAAGAACGGGTTGATGTTCTGGCTTCCTATTTTCATCATGGGGAAGTGCATTGCGCTTACAAATTTTCTCACTTTTCGAGGGATATAACAGAAGAAGAGTGCCTGGAATATTTTTCCGAAAGGCATGCATGCAATCGTTCATTGCCCGACAGATACAATGAGATGATTAAGAGGAAGCGTGCCAATATTCTGCGCATTGCCGTCTTCAAAAGAAAAAAAGAAACAATTTCATTCCGAGCCAGGATTTACCTGGCATACAAAATTAGAACCATGTTCATCCGCGAATGGGTACTGAATCAGTAATGACGGAGATATTGTTGGCATTGACTGTCCAAGGTTATTGTTCAGCCGTTGTACGGCTGAACAGTAAGAGCATATATGGATCAGTAATTTCTAGTAAGAGCATATGTTGGGGACAAAGGTCGCCACAACAAATTTGAAGATATTTGTAGAAAGATTTGAAGTTGAAAATGAAACACGGACTCAGCCCGGGACTGGGGCCGGGAATCCTTGGTGAGATTCCTCAAGTTAAAGTTTTAAATATATTTCAAAATGTCTCAAATGAAAAACAGATACAAAAGATTCACAAGAGAAAATTTCGTAAGTCTTTAAATTGGATTGAAAATCAACCTCTCGCAAAAACCTCCGAAACGCACTGCAACGCAGCAAACAACAGACTGATGATGTGATAGGGTTAATTTGATCTTTTATTGGTTTTCAGGATGTCTCCTTGATCCAGGATGTGGATCAAGGGCAAGGGTTAATCCAGGATGTGGATCAATGGCAAGGGTTGGCGCCAAGGCGTCTGATTGGCTCGAGAAAGTCGAGTCGAAGACGTCTTGGCGCCAAGTTTTTGATTTTTTGGAGGGGGTGAATCGTTAGAGTGAAAGTTTGTTGGCGGATGCTCTACTTTCTTCTTGAGCGGTTTTTTCCGCTTGATTTATATTAATTTTAATTTTATATTTCGAGGGATGCGCAGCGAGTCCCCAACAGCATATATGGATCAGTAATTTCTATTTTATTCGAGGAATGATATGTTCCAAGCAATCGCAGAAGAATCAGGAAAAAGTCGTTATGTAACTCTCAACATTAAAAACAAAGTAAATATGTTGGAAAACTTCGTCGCAATTTTATTTGACTGAAGTCTGCAGCATGAAAGATTACTTTCGTGAAGAAGAACGAACTCCTTTTTTAATTGAACACAGCTAAAATGAAAAAAAACCCTGTCCCACAAGTTTTGATACAATGCAGTCAGTTCACTAATACTTCGATCCGGTGAAAGTTCGGTATTGTCTTTGAAATAAGTTGAATATTGCATCAGTGGTACAATAGTGAAATATTATGAATGTTCAGTTTAATGATGCAAAAATGCTCATCACCATTTGTCAGCCGTAAGATCGAATGATGAAGTGCACGACCTTAAGAAAAGAGCGATCTTGAATGTAAAAATAAACTTGGAAAAAGTGGACTTATTCTTATCATCAAGCCGACTCATGCTTATTTTCATAGCAGGGATAAACTTCAGAAATGCCGTCAAGTTTCCTATAACCACGTTCAATTGTATTCCTGGTACAAATCGTTCAAAACAATCTGGTTAAATAATCTGCTTCTAAACAAGTATAAATTACAATAATATTTCATGAAGTTTCATATACATGGAATCATACGATTTTTGACGAATAAAAATGATACTTAAAAAAACAAGGAGGGAAATCTAAGCATTAACCAGCAGGAAATACAACTACGCGCAGACCTTCGTGAAAAATGAATAAAAAGTTCAGTATTCGGTCATTCCCCTTTCCAGACTATATAGAACCTGCGCTTGGCTCCGGGGAAATTAGAGGACGTTTTGCCAGCTTTCAACGTAAAATTATTTATTTTATAAATGAAGATCATGCTAGGGAATATGATGGCATCTGCGGTGAAACAATTCTAATGTCTCGATTGTCTGTTTCATCAGTTTTACTATTGTGCGCAGCACCTTTTCAAGAGTAGATGGAATTCTCGTATGCAATGTTAATTTCAGTAAAAAAAAGTCTCATTCGCACGGAATGCGGCTCTAAAACGTATTCTCATAAGCATTCTTAAAGCTAAGAGTTATTTTGAGCTAGCACATATTGCATGTCCTTATGTTCCCTAGCTATGCTCCGAATATTGACAATATATGCATGTTCGTAACTTTCCGAAATATGTGGGTCTATAATGTCCACAGTCTAGCTGAACTCAGAAATCGACGCATTTGGCGCAAAAAAAAAAAAAAAAAAAAAAACTTGAAGAAGACTGACTATCTGATTGTAACCCCGACATCGAAGCATGCTTTCCGAAATGATCAGAGACGCACGGATTAATCATTCCTGTATGTGTGCATCATTCTCTGGAATCCAAGCTCCACCAAGTGCTTAGCGCTGATCGAAACACAGAATGATCCACGATGACAAGAAAGAGTAATCCGGCGCCATGCAGACCAAGAAATAAAGGGTGATGGTGTTGGGCAAGCCTCAATGGTTAGAAACACACACAAATACTGTACTACATCATATTAATTGCACACAATGATGCCGCAAAAAAAAATACAAGAAAGAGAGGAAAAGAGGAGTAAGTGAGGAGAATGTGATAAAATTGCTGCTGGCCAGCCCAGCCCAGGCCAGCATCAGAGTCCCATACAAGTATAGTAAAAGACCGATGCCGGGTCGCAATGTGCGAAGTAATTTCCAGCAAGAAAAGAGCGGCATGCCCACGCCTAGAATCATTTTTCATCCGCCTCTTGTCATATTGGCGTCGAAAAATTCTTTCCTGCTCCTCGGAATCCGGACGGACGAACGGACGCTTCGAGAAAATGTATACGACAGCTTCTCATCCCGTTTTTACTTTCTCATTCCTCTCTGCACATCTTTGTGTTGCTTTCGTTTCTTCCCCTCATTCCTCAATCCCCCGCTTTGGAACGTATGCCAAAAAAAATGAAGTATTCTGGCCGTCGAATTAAACTCACTTGTTCGACTTTAGATGCCCACCAGGCGAAGAAAATATACTGCCCGGAAAGGAAACAGGAAGAAGACCGGATATGGGAGCCTATCTACGTTCAGGTCATTTATTTAAAAGCCCGGTTTTCTTGTCGAGAAATCCAGAAAATAGGGTACGAAACACGTTTAAATGCATGTGCAAAAGATGTTCTTCATAGTCATATGCTCATATTCATACTGACCAGAAAGGAAACATGAAAAAGACCCGCTTTAAGAATACAGGAACCTTCCCGCATTAACGTCATTTATTGTCCGAACAGTTTTTATCTGCATTCGTTTTTCCACGAAATTCACGAAATAAGACCCGAAACGATTTCAAATTTCCGTAGAAAATGTATTTTTCGTGATCGTTGGTTTAGAAAAACGGGGCACTCGTTTAAAATTTAGAAACTCATCTTCATCAGAAACGGAAACCTGCATTTAAACGACGGAACTATGAAATTGCCGCATCCACGCAGAATGACTTTATACCACAGACAGAGTGAATGGAATAATGAATCGCATTTTTCCCTCAATATAGTTGAAATTTTGTAAATATTGGGACGCATCTGAAAAACAGAAAAGAATTATGCAGCCCGCCAAAATAGACTTTTTTGTCGACTCTAGATTCACACCACCTCAAAAAATATCCTGGCCGACAAGGAAATAGAAATAAGACACGAAATCGGAGTTTTTCTACCTTGAAATAATTTCTTCAGAAAGTTATCCTCATCAGTTTTTCCCACGAAATTCAGTGAATCGTAAACGAAGCAATTTTAAATGTATGTACAGAATGTAGTGATCTCATAGTTTTATAGTCTCACCGGTCGAAAGAAAACAAAATGAAGACCTGATACATATGAGCCTTTCCGCGTTTGAATTGTTTATTTAAAAGGGATTCCTCTAAATTTTTTCCATAAAATGCACAAAATATGACAGGAACACATTAACATATACTTCTACTAAATGTATTATTCATAGTCATCGGTTCACAAAATTGGAGCGATCGTTTGAAATTGAAAACTAATGTACGATACATTTTGAGGGGTGAACCGTGAAGGATATTTATCGATTTTTTCCTTCAAAATTTGAAAAAAAGAAAGAATGAATTTCCTACAGTATGGAAATAGGACGTGATTCTAAACACAATACTGTTCATCCCATAGTCTGAAGGTCATGAGCAAGTCATCAGCAACCCGCATTGAATGAAACATTTCAGACAGCGGACCTTCAGAGATTTCCGCTCCCGAAGAGCGTGATTTGAAATGCTAATGCATAATTCAATTCCCAGTGCACCGGGAAGAAATCCCGAGGAAATCACGTCCAAATTGAGCCGAGATACGCAAACGCAGAGCTGAGATTGAAGGATGAGGCCGGGTTTTCATCAGCTTGTCTCATCCGGAAGCAATCTTTCACGTAATCAAATCGGTTCAAGCTTTCGCATGTACGTATAGGAATTTCAGCAACGTGATCCAAGGGTTATCGGGGCAAACGAATCCGAGGCTAACATTTTGAACGAAAAACACATTATTCGAAGACGGAAATAATCCCTGGCAATTTATCTTAGGTACCTAAAATGTGATGGGCTTATTCTCCAGAAATAGTCAGTATGACACGAAGGTGGGATCGCGAGATCTATTCTGATGGCTCTTCTGATTATTTTTAAAAATTTCATTAATCAATGAAAAAAAGAGAATATTTCCCGCGTAAAACCCTTACGTCACTGAGTATTAGAAAAATATGGAATGCGATATAATCCTTATTCAAACTTTATCATTACCTCCAAAAGGCAATAAGAATGTAGTAATTTCGATGCCAAAAATAATTCGTCTCACAAACGCACTTCTCGATGATATCAGGGGAATTAACAATTTTCATTTCAAAATGGTTGTACTAGTTTTTCATTTAAATTATATCGTTTCAGTTTGATTGCGTCAATATTTCAGATAGTTGATGCATGAAAATTGATTCATTTTTTGCGAGTTTAGGGTAATATACAGCACATATTTCGTAAAATGCAAACATTGGAATGCAGTCCGAAAGATTTTATCGTCAAACCCCATGAAGACACTCGCAATAAGCCATCACAATGGGCAACCCCAAATTTATTTTCAAAAACAAAGCTTCCGTTTCGATAAAAGCGCTGGAAAAACCGTTAAAATGATATTAATAAAAATTCAAATATGCTCCTGCGAATTAATTTCGTTTTTGATAGTGCACCAACAATAATGAATTCCAAGTTTCTGAGAGAGGTCTTCAATTATAAAAAAAAAGCACAAGCACAAAGAAGACATACCCCATTTCTTGGAAACATTAGCCAGATAGAATGTATGTATCCAAGGGCTATTTGGGTTGTTTTCTAGTAAAAAACTGAATTATGGTTCCAATTATACCTCCTTTTTCATATTATTTGAACATTTGGATAAACTGCAAACCCCTTAAAATCCACCAAAAACTCAACAAACACATTATGACAGTTTATCAAGGTTTGCCAGTACCCAGCAAATAATTTGGCCATTTAAACCTGCGTTGCAGCCCCATTGGAAAGTCATTGTGACCCTGACGTTGGGCTAATGGCCGTTTGGTCACTGCCCAACGTCTGATGAGAGCAGGCATTCCCCCAAACGTTGGCCAAGGCATGCTGGCTTGCATTGGGAATCCATTCTGGCAAATGTTGGGGAGGTTCTCCCAAACATTGGCCAATGCATGTTAGAATGGGTTCCCAACGCAAGCCAGCAAAGTTTGGGGGAACTTCCCCAATAAAAGCATCCCCCCATGTCTGAAAAGCAGTAGAAAAAAAAAATTCCCATTCAACTGCTGCTGTTTACTTCTTTATTTTGCCNGGCAAACGTTGGGGAGGTTCTCCCAAACGTTGGCCAATGCATGTTAGAATGGGTTCCCAACGCAAGCCAGCAGAGTTTGGAGGAACTTCCCCAATAAAAGCATCCCCCCATGTCTGAAAAGCAGTAGAAAAAAAAAATTCCCATTCAACTGCTGCTGTTTACTTCTTTATTTTGCCTTCTTTGTGTTATACTCTTTCCAGGGGGTTGAAGGGTACCCTTCAACCTTCAGGAACGTTCCTGGCCAGCCTGTGGCAAGGTTTGGATTTTTTGGAGGGTGGCGTATGTCAGTTTGACCAAAGTTTACTGAAATGCACCCAGGTTGGGAAGGCCCAGGTAAAAAAAATCCAGGAAGGGTGAATCTTTTTGCTTTTGAAAATCTCCAACTCTAATTGTATGCTAGGAATTTCTGAGAAAATGCCACCCAAACAGTGATAATTTTTATTTAATTTTATCCTGACTGTGCCAAAAAAGATACGTTTCAAATGTTCATTTCATCCTCAGACAAATGTCTCAAAAGTTTGAGGCATGCAGTTCACAAATAATCAAGGATTAATTAGGAAAATAGGAGTGCGATGGCTTATTTCTTCTTTCTCTTCAGACGAAGCATGTTAATTTAGGATCAGTTTAGAAAAAGGGTTCCATGCATTTTCCCAAAGAAACGGACAGGATGAGTCACGGATAAATTCGACCAAGAAAAATTCTTCGAGGGACTCAATGCGGTACGTCGCATAAACGAAAAACAGTCGTGTTTATTTTGAAACCGTAAAACAGCCTCAAACGCAAGTCCTTCGTCTGCATTTCAAAAAGCTTAACAGACCGTAAAGCGTAGCTATGCACAGCTTTCAACTCCGCTCAAGTACAGGTGCACTAATGAGCAAAAAGCGAACCAGAAAAATTGAACGAATAAACAAGATTCCGAGTTTGCGAAACAAAAAAAATCAGATCAACAGGTTTTAAAGAGCTTGGATTTCAGGGCCAACTTGGAAGCAGTCCAAGTGTCCGAAAACTCGAAAAAAATATACACAGAATACTCGACGGTGTTTCGGTTTCGGTTTCCATTCGAAGTATAGCAGATCCTGCCGACCAACGGTTTCACTTCCTGCTGTGGAACCCTTTCTGTATCGAAAGTAAAAAAAAAACCAGAAATGGAAAAGAAAAATAAATCCGAAAGAAAGCAGAGAAGCCGCCTCGAGTGCGGAAAACCAGGGCACAGACGGTGTTTCGGTTTCGGTTTCCATTCGAAGTATAGCAGATCCTGCCGACCAACGGTTTCACTTCCTGCTGTGGAACCCTTTCTGTATCGAAAGTAAAAAAAAAACCAGAAATGGAAAAGAAAAATAAATCCGAAAGAAAGCAGAGAAGCCGCCTCGAGTGCGGAAAACCAGGGCATAATTTCAACCAGAAGAGATACCGCAGCAGGTCTGACAATTTTTTCCCGTCAGAACGATATCTTGGCAGAGAGAACTGGAAAAAATCTCTCTATACCACATTTGTTATCTTTTTTTTCTAGATATTTTTAGCTTTCCGTTCGAAAGCCATCGTTCCATCAACGCTGCCTGCTTCTGACAAGAATCTAGTCGAAGGGGTCTTCTTCCGACAGGTGGGAACCCTTTCCCCGCACCTCGCGGAAAAATTCCACCCCTAAGCAAACTTTGACCGTTCAAGTAAAAAAAATTACAGATGACGTTTCCTGCTTTCAAATTTGCGCATCTTCCTTTTTCCGTGGTCTCGCAAACGGTCCTCTTCAAAAATCGTTGTTTGTGCGTGTGTGTTTTTTTATGCAGATAAAAAGCCATTCATTGAAGTACGAGACGAAGGAGAGAAAATAATCCTGTACTGCTGCTGAAGGGAACGGGTATAGATTGCAGTAAAAAGCAAAAAAATGACTAAATGCTAGGGAATAAACAAACTTTGAAGAGACTGCGTCATTAACGGAGGTCTTTTTTTATGTTTTCTTCACCTAAGTTGATTATTTCATTGGAATATTCAAGAAACTTTAACAAATGTTCTGTAAACGTCAGCTCCAAGTAGATGCATCGCTTTTCTCTGAATTTACGTCGAGAATTAAATCCTTAAAATTTTTCGAAAAAATAGTTTGCAGAAAACCGAAACTTAGAAAACTGCCTCATTTTTTTCTACCCTCCCTTTCCTGTGCAGGGTAAGAAATCAAAAGGAAAAGTATGAAATCCTGATTTCCAAGACACTGAAAACAACAGCAGTGTGTCGAACCATTCAGTTAAAAATGATATAGAGCTCAAAGACCAAAACATTCTGCGTTTCTTCAAGAATATTTAAGTTACTTCAAATAGACTTCTCAGATTTCGGAAGAACGGATTAAATTGCTGGAATGAATGCAAAAATTCAGATTATTTCCTACAGCTTATGAAGCAGCGCGGGTCAGGATTTACCAAAATAAAAGAAAAAAATCTTGAGATACAAAATGTAGATGTTGATTGACATACAGGGGTGCATTTTTTTAAATTGTTGCAATCCTTCAAATTGTTTTGAAATAGCTGTTGCCCGACTTTCTTCTTCAATCTGACTGTATTCAACATGAATCAATAGCGATGTAATTTAATTTTAAAATGAGATCAGGCAATCTTGCATTTTTTTTTAATTACCGTATAATGGCGACATATTTTCCTCAGGAGAGGAATTGGAGTAATCATCTGAATCAAAGCCTTCCTGTGACTGGATTTTCTATTCCTAACTTCACAGACTTGAATATAGTTAATTTCTTTTCCGAAATTGAGTTCTGGAAATTTAATCAGCTCTCTGAACTTTTCAATTCTTTGAAGGGCACATAAAAATGTCCAAGGGAATAAAACCCGATGAATCTGAGTGGAAAAGAACTCCTAGATTATCAAGTATTACCAGTTTCACCTATTTTATGGAGAGATGCGAAATCATTAACGAAGTGCAGTATACCGCTTCAGAAAATCGAAAACTGTATACTGTATTTTACTTCTTTTGCAAAAATTTTCTTATACATTACTTGAACTCCGAGAAATTTCAGCTCATCGAAACGTAAGTTCTGTGATATTTGAAGTAGAACTTTTTGCGGCGAATGCCAAACCGAACTGCTTTCTGATGCTTGGAATACTGCTAGACATGACTGATTTATTCCATCAATTCAACCCATTCATTCGAAAACAATGCATTCTATATATGCAGCCATTTTCCGCAGATGAAGGTGGAAAAATCAGGTAACCAAAAAAAATAATTCGCACCGAAAAAGTGGCCACGAAGCTGCTTATTTAGGCAGCACTTGGTGTCACGCGTTTCCAGGAAGTCGTGAAACATTCATTTGTTCCGATGCTTAGAACGCGACTTTGTTACCAAGAAAAAGACGAGGAAGGAAAAAAGAATTATTCCTCGGGGAAAACCTTCGTTTCTCGCATTCGTTCCTCCTGTTAAAGGAAAAGTCTTCCGGGAACAATAACTTCGCGTGCGTCCCAGAGCTGCAATAATTTTCACGCTACTTCCTATATCAACGCTGGGCAATCAGCAGCCGTCGGCGATGTAACTTAGCTAGCTTTTCGTTCCCCGAACTCGCATTCCATCAATAGCAGAGAAGCACCCGTGAAAAAAAAAAAATCCGAACGAAACTTTGAAGACATTATAACTATGAAGGACAATAATTCAAGGGTTTTTCAAATAGAAGTTCCAATACACCTCGAAAGTCGCATAAAGCCGACGATACTGTAGCAAACATGAATGAACGTTTTGCGACGGAATTTAATCCATGGATTGCCCGGAAACCCTCGGAATTTTCAGCTGGTAAAACAACGATTTCCGCGATAAACTGTGGGAGTGCCTTTGTTCGCTGTATGCTTGAAGTCGGTCAGTATATGCACAACCATTTGCATATGTATATTCATCAGCCGTAGCTCAGAAACTTATTCCGCAATATCTACCAGTTTTTTATGAATTGAGCAGCTTGCATTCGCGCTTGAAGAAATAAATGGAATGTAATGTACAATATGCTACTCGAATGTCTAGTACAGTACGACACCATCGATGCTGCGTATAAAATGGAAGGGAACTGCCGAAAACGGCATTGAAAATCACCAAAAATTACAAATGCCGATCCGTGGGATTACTCACATACAGGGTCCTCGATATTTGCGATTCATATCCCAAGTTTTGTGATACTCAAACAAACAACGAACCCCTGAATCTCCGAATTTCTCTAACATGGATGACAAGTGCCAAAAAGGGTTCCAAAAATCGTCTAAAAGTATAAATGCCGAATGCAGAGATGACATACGAAGGCCTCACAATTTTCGATTCATTTGACGAATTTCCTGATGCACAAAGGAGCAATAAACGTTTAAATCTCTGATCATGAAAGATATCGTAGAACAACAGCTTTAACTCAAGGGGAAGTGGACGGAATTACTCCCAGTAGTCCAAGATGAGAGCATTTGGCAGACAAAGAAATGTTTACATCAGAAAAAAGAAATTTTCCTCAGAAACATAGCCAAAAATGTTTTTCAATCATCACACTGATCTGAAAAATTGCACTGCATTCTTCTTGTAAACGTCTTTACCGTTAAACGAGCGGAAGTATGAATAGAAACATCTGAAATCAACTTCAAAACCTGATTTCTATGTCCCAACTCCCAAACCATGTTCGAATCGAGAAAACGCATTCGTCTCAATCATAAACAATGCATCGCACCCCAAAATAGGATTTGTATGCAATAGTATCAATTGGACATATCATTTGAAATAACCTATGAATTCACAGCATCCATGCAATGATTCACATTTTTCCAGATGATTTCACAAACTTCGCTGTGCGGAAATTGGCAAAACAGTCGTCAAAGAAAGAAAGAAAAAAAAAGCAAAGCATAACTGACCTTGGAAATAAGGTATGAGCTTGCACATGGCTGCGCCAAAAACGAAATCACGCAGGACAAGAGCAAATCCGAAAATGCGAGGTTCAGCAAAAACACGTTCGTGACGGTTCGCATTCGTTTGTTCTGGATCAACGTCAAGATCACCAGGAAATTCCCCGTCACCTGGAAAAGCAACATAAAGACACGTACTGTATTTGGAAGCTTTCTTTTTCTAAGAGGGAATCAAGAGGATTGGAATTAATGACCACAATGAAATCAACTCGACTGAAGTCCGCTGTTGGTTAATGCTTTTGCTTTTCATTCATGTTGTAGTCCACGGCACGCATACAAAATGCAATCTTATTGCCAGGTAGAACAGCAAAAAAAAGTTGTGTGCGCATACAGAGAAATTTGGCATGAAGTATTTTTCAAATGCCTTTGAGTTATAATTCTAAGGAGTAAGGACCCATCAGGAACAAAAAAAGCAATACTGTGTAATTGTTGCTTGCTTTTTCTTAAAGGGTATAGTGAGTAACTCATTGGGCAAATATAGACTTTTTTAAGCGTGAAAATATTTTCAACTCATTTATCCCAAAAATCACCAATTTTACCTTTTGAAATTCTTTTTGATTCTCCAGCAAAAATAATGGCTTCCAAAACCCAAAAACTCCCTACTTCAAAAATTTTGACGAGTCCCTCTGAGTTTGCATTAGAAAAGTTCAACTTGTATGTCTGCATATATAGATGCAGACATACAAGTACTGCACTGCACTAATCACGTCATGAATCAACTCAAGGTCAGTGGGAGGTCATTCTAAACGTTGAACTAAAAAGTTGGACTTTAAAATTATCATAGGATAAGTTATCATAAGGTCATTCTGAGTATGGAGTAAAAATAAGCTTGAAAAACTGCAATATTCCCATAAATATATGCGCTCAAAATCAGCATTTGAACAAAAACTGAACCGGAATTTGAAAAATGATTGGTTTCGAATTGAAAAAATTATGCACAAATTTGTCCAAAATTTCCAATGAGAATCAAGCCTGATGTGCACCTAAACTTCCAAAGTGTTTTGAAATTTTTATAACTCCACATGATGCACACTTTCCTTTCATCACATCCATTTTGAAAATCAAAGTGCACGTTTTACTTGAGTAAATGATTTGGAGGGATTTGTAGGAATTTGCACATATCAAAGGATGAACACACGAGGAATCAGCTAAAATATGGCTAGGATTTTCCCCCAATCAGGAATGCAAGCTGTAATAATTGAGTCAAATATACAAAACGTCACACATTTTGAGTTTGAATTTTGAGTTTGATTCAAAGAGTCGAATTCAAATTTCACAAGTTCAAAGTAGATTTCAACTAGTTTCGAACTGCTCTTGTGACAATCAGTATGTCTTGGATGCAATTGGTCAAACTGTGTTTCCTTCTGATTTTTGTATTCCTTATAAGGACTACCAAGACAAAATTCTGTCAGATCCTTTTCTGGGAATCAGAATTACTGTACTTGCTTTGGCGAAGCAGAACAGTTGGCTTGAAATAACCTTGTTTTTCTTGGTCTAAAGATGAAGTTTAGGACTTGCCTTCTGTCAAGAAGATTCATTTGAGAAGAGTAAAAGATTGTTTCTATTAGATTATTCACCTGGTCAGAAATAGCTACTTTGAAGTTTTGTAGAAGTGAATAACTTCTCTTTAGTTTACCCCCTCTCCTTTTTCCAGACATTCTGTATGTGTCATCATGGATGATGATGATGATGATGATGGTGATGAAAATACTTTATTTTCTGCTTTTCAGCATTGACAAAGTCCAAACAATGTTCACAGCACATCTAACCCCTTCCCTCCCCCATCCATAATCATTCAAACACATTCCATCACATCAGAATGAAAAAAGAGGAATAAACCTTTTTATAATATGTCATCATTTCAAGCATTTCCAGAAGTGAAATTCATGGAGCATGTAAGTTTAAAATTCGAAACCAGTAAAAGTATGAGTTGAATGTTTCATGTATTTCTTGCTTAGTCCTTCATTTGTCAGTGTGGATCCAGAAATCGAAATAATAGGGTATTGGTCAGTAGTACTGTACTGTATTTAAACATGGGTACTCACGGAAAGCAGGAAGATGACGCTGTAAATGGGCACCAGCACCCGGCCAGTCTCCCACATGGCCGTCGTGTCGACATGCGAATGATGAGAACCCGTCCCATTCCGACCCGAGTCCAGCAGCGAGGCGTTAAAGGCGTCCGGCGCCCCGAACCCGCCGCCGCCATCTCCTGCCGCCGTCCCACTCCGCAACACTTCCGCCACTTCCGCATCTGACAACAACATCGTGAGGTTGTCGAAAATCTCCTCAAGCTGGATCGGCGCAGTGGACCGGTCGTAATCCGAACCCAGTCCAGACGTCCAGTTTCCAGAAGCCCAGGCCTCCATGCTTTTGATTGATACCACACCGACACTGGGCCGACGAGAAAACGAGTTGCTGGGTTCAGAAACGCGATACCACACTCCACCCCGACGACTATATAACCCTCACTTCAAAGGTCCTTTCCCACCACCGTTTTTTTTTCTGGTGTGCCGATAATCCACGGCATATACGGTACGCGAGAATAACTTCAAAAAATTTGTCCAAATATTTGTCTCTCTCAGAGAGAGAGACTCTGGTTCCACGAAATAGGAAAAAGCAACCCGAACACTGCACAAAATAATTTGCACTCGGTTATGCAGCTAGTGTCGGTGTCCTTGAAAGCGGATGTGATCCCCGATAGCCGAACCGAAGTGACGGACGCGAGGAAAAAGCTCTTTGACGTCACGACGGACTCTGCTTTTTTTTTCTGCACAACCCGCCGCTGTTTTCGTTGTCCACTGCTATTGAAAAGACCCTGCAGGCAAAGGAATCACATTGACCTTGTGTTGGATACTTGGGTGTGACGTGTGGGTTCGTCGATCTTTGCTTTGAAAGCAAAGGCTATGCGAGCAAAAGTTATCTAAAAAAATTCTGGAACCGAGCGCACGGAATATATGAACCGAAAAATCTCAAACGCGCAGCAATGAAAAAAAATATAAAAGATAATCAAACAAGGCTTTGAACTTTTCTAAAACTGGATGGACTTACTGAATAGGTTTAATGAATGACAGTCTAGTTTATGAACGTCTTGTACTGAATACTCACACGAGCGTTGAGAGCAATTTTTAAAATGAAAAAATGCCGAGAAAATATCAATTTTATTTCGAAATTCGAAGCATTTTTCATGAAATGGATTTGTCGCAAAAAGATGCTGTTGGACTTACCTGACAGGGAATGTTTTTCTTTCAACCCCCCTGATTTTTAAAAACTCCAACATCAGACTTTAAAAATTTAGAGGGCAAAAATATCTAGTCAGAACTTTTTTCCGGTAACACTAGAAAAAAAAGGACGAATCTATTGAGGAGACAATGCACGGAAATAAACATATTAGGGCTTTCTTCCGTTTTCTTATCATTTATTTTGATCAAAAAGCAGTCTTCAGCTCTTCGTGCAACTTTCACTGTAAATAATCCCAATGATTTTTTATTCTGTCTTCATCTTGGACATATTTTATTTTCCTTGCTTGGCTTTGGATTTTTTGCACCAATTCCTTTTATTCACCTGCATTACATTCTCAGTTTCCCTTGATAATTTTTTCATTTCTTTGCAATGAAATTGCAACAGGAATCATTTAAAAAGAGGAACATATATTCAAGATGCCCCCTTCAAAATGCAGCATTTTCTTATTGGCCACAGTAGATTGCCTGTTCTTTTTCACTGCATCCTCATCATCTTTTCTCATGATGGTTTCCATTAATCTCCAAGAGAATGAACAGCAGCAAATTATGATGAGTTACACAAAAAAATGTCCCATTATGTTTTTGAGAATTACAAAACCTGAATTTTAAACATAAATTTTTTCAAAACAGATAAAGTTTGAACTCTTAAACCTTATTGGAAGCGTGTCGAGAATCCTCAATTTTTTGTGCATTAAAATTTGCATAAGCAGAAATGCATCAAAGTCTCCGTCTTCAATTTTCTTCTATAACCTCGACCAATGCCAAAAAATAATTGGTTGTCACGTCTCGCGGACACTATATAAATAGCAGATTCGCTCTCGCCGAAGTGAACCCAACCATGACCGACAATGACAGCCTGAAGACGTCGTGGAACATATATATATAGAGACCCGCATCAGTGCTGATGGCGCACTATCAAGTAACACCCGCCGCATGATTCCCTTGACAAATTTCCCACCTCGAATACCCCCAGTGTCTCTACAGGGAATGGAGAGCTCAGAACAGCATAGCTATGTGTCGCACACACATATTTCAAAAGAGATATTGGTGTGCACGCATTTGCATATTTCGTATGTGCATGCTTCGCAGCACAGACCTGAGATGAAGCTCGGAGATGCAACAACCCGACAAAGAAGCATGAACACCTTCATAATTTCAACTAGGAATACAGTAAAATCTTCTTGAAACAAATACAGTTTAAAAACATTCAGGTATAGTGTGAAAATTTTTTTTCATGTCCAGGAAAAAAGTCATGCTTAGATTGCATGTTATAAATATCAATAAACGAAATTTGTTCAGGAATTTTCAATAGATTTTTCAAGTAAAAACCTTCACACCCAGGCAGTCACAGTGCAATTTCCAATCCCAACTGTGACCATTTGTTCTTTTAGTATAACGGATGGAAGCTCTATTCAATGACACACATGCCTCCGAGTGTTTCCACACATCTGCCTCCCAAATTAAAGTGACTTTCATATCATCCTGAAAGAATGAAGAGAATAGTGAGACAGCTGGAATACATGACTCAAGCTCATTTTCCACCATTCAGGAGATCACTCAAAATCAATCCGTTTTTTAAGCAATAAAAAGAAATGGGAGATCAACAGAAAAGAAAGATCTACTTGATTGTTGGAAGGTTTGATGTAAAAATAAAACATTACATAGAGTCATCGACTTTGAAAATCTTACTACAGTACAATACATTATTTTGAATAACAAAATTTTCTCAAGTCCCTCAGAGTTTGATATGTAACAAGGGATTTCTGCAATACTAAATCCATGCGTGCAGAAAATTTATGGATGTTGATCAATTTCTGCAGACATCTCTCCTATTCTTCAATTCTCATAAAATTTTCAAAATATGTGATTTAGGGAGAACCTGCTTTTGCCTGTCAGCATTTTAAAAACTTGGTACATATAATATCAGTGGTCTGCGGAATATTTTTTTGCTGGTCCACAGAACATTTTATTCAGCATGATACATTTTGAAAGTGTAGGAATGAATTCTGGTTTATTTCTCTAATTTTTTGGAAGGCAATATATAGAAGTTGAAATTTTACAATGAAAAAAAAAAGTTGATTTTTATCCTAATAACGCTCCCGACAAATTTACACCTACATGCTGTGATAAATTATTTGCTATGGAAAGATTCTGTGGAACCTTTCTTATTTTGAAGACATTGCACTGTCAATGTTTCAATGGTTCTAGAATTAATTTTGCAAAAAAAGTTTTGGTTGGAGTTATGGCAAGTTTTCGAAAAATTCTGCTGGTCTACAGAAATTTCATGGAACGTTGCTAGTCCAAAGAAAGGCATGGAAATTTGCCGGTCAGCAAAAAGGTTTCAGGAAACTTGCTGGTCAAAAAGGTTGAGGAACACAGCAATATAGTGTCCTCTTTTGAAATAATTAGTTCAATGGTTATCACTCCAGGCAAACATTAATCGTCTTCCATGTTGTTACGGTAATATAATACCTTAACTTCCTAATTCCAAAATGAAACTCGAAAAGATACCCAAGTTGAAGGGATGAAATGCATCTTACAGCCTGTAAATCGTCCGATATTCCTGACGAACACAAACAACCCGTCGAATATGAGGTACTGAACATGAATTGTTTAGTACTCATCAGTCAGAACGACTGGGAAATGAGGCGACGTTATCAAAACACAAATGACAACTCTCATG
>CAJPEX010001810.1:4693-23641 GCA_905338405.1 Notodromas monacha
ATAATATTCGATTATATCCTGATGTGCTCAAAGAAACCCATGATGGGTTACTTTTCAGCGTGGGTGGATCTGAAGTGATACTAAATAGACAGTAATTGACAGAAAAAAACAAGTTATGTTCCAGGAATTCCATCAATACCTGTCATTTATTGTGCCTACGTCAGAGAAACAATGTACGAGGATATGCATGATTTCCATATACCAGGAATCAATTACCTGGAATGTGCGTCACATCGCGTCATAACAGGCAATTTTTTTATGAGGTTTCTACTTCTGTAATAAACGCAGAGATTTTCTCAAGAAATACATCTCGTGTCCAAGAAATGCATATCGGTTTCCGATTATTGCTGAATTATGAAATAAGCGGTTTAGGAGCATGACGACGACTACTGCCTCGGCAGAAAAATAAACGATTTGAGCGAGAAAAAAAGAATTCTCGAGATGATGCATTTTAGCCATGATACGAGGTGTTTAAAAAAGTATTCAAAATATAAATCGAAATAGCACATGATCGAGCGTGAGAAAGGAATATTTTTTGGAAAAAGGATTCTTGGGCACAAGAAAAGAATTCCACCTTATTTGACATATTTTTTGGGAAATTTAAAAAAAATTATCCCTGATGGCAGCTTCCTGCTCTTCACTCAAAAAATGAGGCACACATTTTGCAGATTTCTTTCGGCATTGTCAAATTTCTCCTTCAGATTTCTTGAAGTTTGAATGGCATTAATTCCAATAAGGGTGGCCTGAAGTGTACCAATTTTATACTAGCAAAAAGAAATGTGTTTACTGTACGTTTTGAATAACTCTAGCTGGCTTTTATACAGACTTTTTGCAATCAGAAATATAACTCCAGGGGTTTTTCTCTTGGCCACTTTATAGTTTCTTACCTTTTAACCATACATATTTATATTTTGGCAAGCCAGTCAAATTTCGGTTTCCCATTCTTGGATGTGTTTGTATGGAAAATGCCCAGATCCAGGCCTTCCAACGTAATTCTTTCATTTTCTATTAAAAAAAAAAATGTCATGATAGCTGCCACCTTCTGATTCGAAGTGGTGGCTGTGAAGGCAGCTGACAATGAAAATGGCAGAATTAATATTCAATTAATTGCAGGAACCCTTGGTATTATTGACTTTGAAAAATAATTTCACTAAAAAATGGCCAGCAAAATTGGATTTTATCTTGTGGAACAATTTTGTAGTTCCTGAACACTTGTTTGATTGATAGAAAAGCTTCCTTTTTTTGCTTTTCAGCATTTACAATGTTCAAACAAGGTTTTCCTTGTCCAAACCCTCTCACACCCCACCGCAATCCATTGAAATAGATTTAATCTCATTGGGATGAAAAAAGCAATTCATGCTATATATAGGTACATGTGGTACCTTATTACAATTTGACCACCCTGCAATTTTATGGTTAAATTTGCTTGGAGGTTGAGCCCAAATTTTATCTCTGCCCTGCAATTCAAAGCATCAAATAGAAAAGAGAAAACATTGAATTAGATGTTCTCTGACAAGTCAAGTGTTTCACAAATTGACTCTATATAGTCCAGCAATGGACTAAAGTCAAATTGAGAGGCACTATACTTGCATTGAAAGAAAAAATCACAGAACATATAAATGCACAAACGATAGAGACGCATACACTTTCCTTTAATTACAAAAAGTAATTGTTCTTTGACTCAAACGAATATTATATCAAGTTCTACTCTGAGAACATTTGTTAGACACCTTGTATTTACTCTTGTGGTTTCCAGGATAAATACAGAAATACTTGGTCTGGATTTCATCCCACTCCAGGCAGTAAGGCATAAAGAAAATAATATTCTCGGAAAGGAAATAACGAGATTAATCTCTTCGATCAGGTGCAAGCTTCTTGGTTCGCTGACCAGAGTAAGCAAGGGAAGACATCAGGTTTGAATCTGTACCCAAAGCAGCTCCGGAAATGTGTACCTTCAAATCCTCTTCTCCCCACTAGTAATTTTAACGGATTTCTTGAGTGTATTTCAAGAAAACAGTAAGGGTTTCTGGGCAAGATTCCCTTGTGCATTCCGGACACAGAGATTTTCTGCAGACAGAGGGATATTTGAGAAAGAAGTGCGCAAATCTAATTTTAAAGTGCGCAGGGGCTTAATTTTATTTGAAATTTCGCGGATCATTATTTTTTTTTTGCATGGAAGGTTCACTTCGATATCATTGAAATGTGTCCCAACATTTGGGCAATGTCTCAAGATATGCTGGGCAGGTTGCCAAAACTTCCCCAGTAGTGGAAATAACAATTAATTTTGAAAAATATCAATTTCACAAATAAACTGAACTAATGTTTAGACAAAACATCAGAATTAAGCTTATTGTCAATTCAATCAAACTCATTTCCTTTTTAACAGGAACAATTTGTGCTTATGAGGTTCTTTTCTTCGGAATATCTTATAATTTTAATTTTTAAAATGATTGCTCTCATGGTGTGCTTTTTATTGCCTTTCGACTCTTTCCCTGGCAAAATAACAGATTCTGTGCGGATTTCTTTTCCTAGTTAATTTTGTCTTTTTTATTGCTGAAAGTTTTTTGAAATTTTAAAGAAATCTTTGTCTGTAATTTCTCTCATTGCATTTTATGAGCAAATGTGATCCAATGAATTTCCAGAAATTTCGATACATGCATGGAATCTGAGAATCAATAAACTCCGCTTTTTTTGATACCCTGATTGCATGTAGGTGAATGCAAATTTTGGAGAACATTTTGGGAAAATCGGAAGAAGCGGAATTTTCAGCAGCCTGATGAGGTTCATATATTGATGATAAAATCATTTTCAACTTTTCCGTGTATCAAAATTTTTTTTACAATAAGTTTGACGTCAAATTAGCTGACGTATCTTTTTAATTGCTAATTGTTTTCAACTCGAGTTTAAATCCCAAATAGGCTATAATGACCAATAGTCAAACAAAGGAAACGTGGTAATTTCTTTGGGTAGAAAGTTGCCGCTGTGGATTCTCTTTCTAGAATTTCCATTCATGACATGGGTCTGGACTCTGGAGATTCTTCTCTCTCTATCTCTCGCCTCTCTCCGTCTCTATTTCTCTCTAGAAAGCCGCATTAACAAGTGAGAGATTTTCATCAGCACTGAAAAGACAATGGTGAAGCACTCGAGCCTCACCAGGGAAGATGACGGGGCGGAAAAAATAAAAGCGCATCACGCACAGATGATCCTGAGATCTGCCCTTCAATTATAATCTCTCTGCGTTTTATCCGCCTGCCGACCAGAAAAAAAAAACAGCAGAAAAAGTGGTAGAAGACCCAGTCAAATTGGACGTGGGAACAGTTACCCCTCCGTGTAGTATATCACACTTTTTTTTTTTTTTTTTTAGTCCACCGCCGAGTATTTCCCAATTTGTCTTCACACATTTGATAATTTGTGAACGGCGAATTTGTCTTCCTCGAGAAATTGTTCATAATTCCATCTGCCGGAACTAGGACATGTCTGGATTTTTTTTTCTCAACAGAGAATTTTTCCCCTGGTTGGAAAAAATACCCTATTTCCCTGATTCGGCAGATTCGAGCTTTCGTTTGTCGGGATTAGAAAACTCGTGAATCGTGATGGAGAAATAAATTATAGGTAATTGGTTCGCCTATAGATTCAACGAGATATTTTCGATCATAATTTCATTCCCCAAAATATATCTAAAATATTTGCCGGAGAGGTTCATTTTGAAAATCTTGATTATGCGCTTGGTCCGAATATATATTTTCAATGATCCCCAATTTGAATACCGTGCATGAAAAAATATCATACGTATTGAATGTTTCATTCGCAAATATCAATAATCAAACGCAAAAATCACCGTATCATTCCGATGACAAAGTGGCTATATTTTGAAGAAATAAATACGAGGTTTTTTTAAATCTGAAATTTCAATGTGGATGTATCGTGTTCATTTTTTGGTGACAAAATGAAGCAATTTTCTTAGATTTCTGCCTGATCCAGGCATAAATTTGAAAATTCCATAAATAACCTTCAAAATTGAACGCAATAAATGTATGTTTTTTATCATTTGGTCTTGAAACCTGTGAAGAAGAAAAAAGGAATGGAAGCAAACCATTTAAATTTAACGCTTGAGTTTCGAACTTGATGGGTCAGTGTTGAGAACAAAATCGAGTGATCCGAAAATCTGTTGAACACTTTCATCAGACTATCATGCTTNTATAGCAGCAGCAGTTGATCTAGTGGCCTGTATTCAATGGGGATTTCGAGGAAGATTTTCTTTTCGCTTCCTTTTTCTTTGGTGTTGTTGTTTTATTTTTATTTTTTTACTCACAGTCCTATGGTGCGTTTATTTCCGTTCCGCCTATCCGAACAGCAGGTGGCGGACCTGAGACAAACCAATCTCCCGGCCAATTTATCCTGAGTTTCGGCTAATTCTGCTTCCGGGATGGCTGGCTTTTCTGGACAGATGGGTCAGCTATTTCTTCTGTCATTTTGGAAACAGACCGCGAACATCTTCAGAAAACGTCGATGTACTGTTTTTTTTTTTGGGGAAAATATTCCTGCACGAATTTCGTGGACGGCGGCGAGGGAATTCTTTTTCTTCAATTTTTTTTTTCAGGGCTGCTTGTTAATTTTCATGCATTAAGTTGAACATTTTCTCAGACTGATTGATCAATGAAGCGATTCTTTTCAACGACGTGCAGTGCAGTGATTCCATTCAGAGACACGCAGTGACAATTTTCTGAAAACGTTGATTTTCAATGAAATTTTCTTGAGCGTAGCTCATACACGACATTGAGGCTATCACTTCTTCGAAATTGCTTTTTTGGAGGTTACTTATCAATTTGGAGGCGTTGAAAGCACACAATTTTGCTCAGACGATGCAGGAAAAATAAAAGGAAATTCTTTTTTTGTTGTGACATGCAGTAATTTTTGAAGCATGCGACAGAGTTTCAGAAAACGTCTATTTTCTCCAGTAAAATTGACGTGCGCATTCTGTGCAGGTTCAATTATCGAATTTCAACGCGTCGAAAATCGGTTTTTGGTGGCTATAATTATTTCTTTTGAAAATACGTTGATAGTACACATCGTTTTCACAAAGGAGGCGCGAAACGGCAGACAGTAAATGCAAGTCCTACTATTTCCTAGAATATTCCTGTGTTATTATTCTTTCTTTTTCATACTGGTGAACTACATTTAGTGGTACATTTAGAGGCCTTCCTGTTGATGGAATTTAGTTCGGAAACACAGTGAATTTGATCCTGATTTCTTAAAATCGCGCATCATCAAGAATCACTTTTTTTAGCGTTTTGCTACTCCTCTTTTCTCCCGTACCTAACTGGTCATCCTGTTGACACCACTTCGAGGTCCCCAGGCACTTACTGGCTGCTGGTACCGTTGCCCTTCAACAAAGCGACGAGGAACACAGCCCCGTGCCTTTTGAATAGCGGGTCTCCCCGTGAATATAAGAGGGCTGGTTCATAAGTTCTGACACTTTTTGAAATACATCCTCTGCAGTAAGTTCAACAATTCCAAAATGTGTTTCTCACTAGCATAGCCACGTCATTTGGCAACACTTCGATGATGCCTGTTCAATATACTATCTGCTGATTTCAATGCATTTTTTCATTTGATCAATCCGACAATCAAAACAGTGCCAATTAAAAATTAATCCAATTAAATAAGCTGTGGGACACTTAAGACCGACAAGGGTTATTCCCTCTTATTAGACTTACCCTAATTAAAAACTCCTGTCTATGTCTAAGTAAAGACTACAATTTTTTTTAGTTAATCACCTAAAGGAAACACTTTTGGCATTGTTTCCATCTTTGGATTTATTGCATGAAAATTGGTAGAGAGTATGTTGAACATCATTAAAGGGTTGCCAAATGATGGGGTTCATGCAAGTACATTTTATTTGTTTGGAATTATTGAAGCTCCATTAGACATATTTCAGCAATTCTGGAAACTTATTAACCACCCCTTGAATATACAATGCTGATACAGGGGCATTTTCTGCCTTTTCTTTCCGTTTTCTTGCATTCCACCTTCAACACATTCTTTTATTTTTTTCATGTACAAGCCTGGAGTACAACTTTATTTCCCACGTCCCAATCCCATCATTCTGCTTGCTTGTTCTGGTTCTTCCCCCCCATTTGGGACTATTTCGGGCATCCGTGAGAGGGGGGTTAATTTTTTGCGGGTTCAGACACCTGTGAAATAACCGCGCGGTTTTCAAAACAGTCCCCATCAGGGAACCGGGTCGTAAATCTCGCGTAATTCTCAATTCATTTTCTTGTTTTCTACCCACTTGCTAGTCTGTGTGGTAGGTACAACGGTAAAAATAATATTTGTGATCTTTAACCGACGAGTAAAATTTCCATTTTAGCACTTGCGCATCGATTTCTCATGCTCGAAGAAAAGGAGTGTGGACCGCAGCAGTTCGATCTCCTTTGACGAGGCCGAAGTGCTATTTATTTTCAAGGGGGAAATACCTTTCATTTGGCAATTTTTGTAAGTACTGTAAATAGTTGTGATGGGAGTTCATCTTGAAGCTCGGTACATAACGATGAGGATTTATCGATATATTTTTAATATCAACGTTTACTGCTTTAAATATTTCCAGTACTGTTTTGAGTCACTTGAAATCGAGCACTGAAAAAATTTAAAAAGTTAGTGCTACGATTAAAAAAATATTTCATCCTAAGAAATAAATGCAGAAACAACATTTTACTGGAATTCAGAACAAAATTATTACCTTAAGTTCACGTCCTATTTTTGTTATTCTTGGGCAGCATACATTTTTTCAATATTTTTTTCTTTGTATCCATCACTGAGGAAAGCTTAGGAATCCAAGCGTAATTTAAAGTATCACAACAATCAATAATAAACGTGCACTTTTCAAGAGGGTGTTCAACAAAACAGGAATTTCAGATATTCATCATGAAGCAAGGTAAAATCGGAGCAAGATTCAAACGGTGTAAGATTTTAAATTCGAAAAATCTGGAGGAAATATCATCGATTACACACGAGATTTCACAAAGATGTCCAGCGATTATATACGGATAAGAGGGTTTTAAAAGTTTAAAACTTCCCATCGGATTCGATTCATTCGCGCTGCATTTTTATACATTCACTCACAGGTATACTTCGGTGGCAAACAGCATTCACGAGCTATATCGATTTATGTTATAGAAATTCATTAGCTTTTTTTCAAAAGATTTTCAAGACCGACGTTCTTTCAACCGTAATTCGAGTCTTTTGCAATGAAGCTTTCATGTAAGAGCAATATTTTCAGTGAACATGATTGCTTCTCCATTCCATTCAGGCATGCTTTGGAGGAATATCTGAGTTTTTGACACATTCATATATTTATCATAATCAGCAACAGAGAACTGCATTCAGAAGTGTACCGACGTTTATTAATTTTGCACGAAACTTTGAAATATGTGCAGTACTCGGCAAATTTTCTGCCTCGTACCTGCATAAGTGCAAAAGCATGCCATGCGAATTATCCGGGGTAATATTCATCGGGTGCTTTCTATTTGTGAACCAGGGAAACTTTTTAAAAAGAAGCGCTAAAAGATGACAAGGAATAAAACTTCCCATGTGCCATCAATGATGACATTTTCTTTAAAAATTTGGCGTAAACCCTTGCGCTGCAAAGTTGGGATACTCTATTTTAATGAAATTGTAGTGCCCATGAGCACTGACAATTAAAAAATTATATTTTTGCACTAATTTAAGGCCTGATCAAGTCATCAAAAAGTCAAAATTTTTTTATTATCCTGCAGAAAAAATTGTCTAAAAAAACAAATTCCTCAGAGGGTGTCTTTTTTCAGGAATTCCTTGAATAGGATTACCATTGGAGATTTTGGAATACAGAAGGATTCACCCCTCCCAACGTAGGCTTTGGCAACCTGGGTGCAATTCAGTGACCTTCAGTCAAACTGAAATCTCTCTCCCCCTACCCCAAAAGTTTCCAACTTTGCTGCTGGATGGCCAGGAACCCTCCTCCAAGGGTTAATGTTCCATATAGACAATGCAAAAGTTGATTCTACTGTACAATGCCAACATTTTGGCCTTCATCTCATCATGATCTTGACATTTGTTGGGGACTTGCCCCAATTCATCAAGGCATAAAACTGATTTGAGGAAAAATCAAATTGGGGGTAAAACCAGCACCAGCAAAGTAGAAAAAGTCTATTAAAACCTGGCAACATATTTTCCACTCCCATAAAAATCAAATGGTTTTGGCTTTAAGAAATCTTGACTCAACTTTTTCTGGCCAATCACAGGCCTTTTGCTTCACTGGATCAAGGATGATATGAAGCAATTTGCAAAACTCTTTCTCACTATTTGCTGTTTTTGGAAAATGTTGCATTGTAGAAAGGATTTTCTGAGAGGTTTTACCTGATGTATACGTGTTCTGTTTAATAAAAAAAAAGGTTTGCTAAGAGTCCTGTTTGATTTTCATCCTTGTGTTGTGACTTTTCAAAATATAGTATGGAACACCTTAACTTTTGAATTCAGGGATTCTATCAAGTATCCCTGGCCTTGTCCCAAACTTTTTATTTCCTCTGCTTTTCCGCTAGAACCACAGTCAATTTATTCATCTTTGTGCTGCAACAAATTTGGTCTGCAGCAATATTGAAAAATTGCTATTATTCAAATAATTGGGAAAAGTGATTATATTCAGCATAGCATGAAGTTGCATTTTTTTTAAATCTGTCAATATGCACATTTGCATTGAGTTTAGCACTTGGAAATTTAAAATTTCATCACAAAGAATTGAAATTTCGAATCTTCTGAAAAGATTTGTAAAATAATATAACATGAGTAAGTCAATATAATTCCACAGCAATCTGCTTTTATAGTAGTCCGTTAGTCTCCTTATTGTAGAAGTCCTGAGAGGAAGTCAATATAATTCCTGGAAAGTCTGACCCATGGAAGTCCTTTAGTCTACATGCAGCTTCCGATTCTTTTGTCCACATGATGAATGAAGGCAGTCCGACACTTTCGTTAATTACCACCGAATCATTTCTACGGATTCTACCTGATCTAGAAATTTGAAATATTTTTATTTTCCTGCTATCTTCCCGAGTTTGACGAACTTCGGAACTTAATTTTACTGATGTCGCACTTAATACTAACGGCTTGGTACTTCTATTACACAAGGTCCTGCTTGACGTAAGTAATAACAGCTTTTTATCTCAGTGTTCATTCCGGATTAATTATGATGAAATTCTAGATTCACCCGAGCGTTCGTCCATTAATTAGCCTTGAAAAGAGTTTTCCTTTATAACGGATTCGTCGAAGTGGAATTTTTCCCCCTTCGCTAATACTTCCCAAAGAAATGCAACTCATTTTTAAAAGCTAAATTTTCGAAAGTATATCATTGGTATTTAACTTTTCGTCAGTTTTTCCAAGAAAACACGATAGGAACTAGGAAAAAATGATTGATTACATTCGCGAGAGCAGTCAATATTTCCAGAAGAAATAACCATGACGAAAAAACTGCTTCAAATGAAGCCAGATTTGAATAATAAAATAAAAATACTCGAAATACGCGATTCAATGCATTGGATTGACTCAATGGCATATTTAAAAAAGTCAGCTAATCAAGTCAACCATTTTTTTTTACGAATGTGGAAAATTTACGCATAATAAAGGATGCCCAAATTTCGTGCGGGAGTTGTATTAAGCGTAAGTCGTGAAGGTTTGAAAAGTCAAAAATCTCTAAGTGAAGTCTTAGTTCATTTCTAAAAGAAAGTCTAAAAGTCGTTCTGCAAAACCTTGACGATCGGTGATTTACCTATCATTTGTATTCAGGTCTCGAAAATTCATCTTTCCTTGCGCAGTGCTACGATAAAATTTATCGATCTTCAAGATTTTCCGATTTGATGACATTTTCTCATTTTTTAGCTGCTTTATGGTTTTCCTGTTTCGGATAAGTGACTGCTCCCTTTAAAATTCAACCAAAATCAAAATTACGGTTTCGTGAATTTTGTTCGCCAAATTTTCATTTATGCAAAAATTTATTTCATGTCACGGCAAATTTACGAACTCTATTGGTCCTATAACGAACTGAAATGATTCTATATTTATCGAGAACCTAAGAATAAAAAGTGAAGGAATTAAGTCTCTGTATTTGGAAAAATTCAGGGAAAATATTGTTTCCAGGGTATCCTCCAAAGGATCTGATGCATGAATATTCGAATTCGTAATAAAGCAAAGTTTCGCAATCCAACATTAAATGCATCCATTTTAAAATAACCTTGTTTTTCAATTGGAGTGATATGTGTTATTCGGTGCTTGCGTAATTTGAAGAATTCGCACAATTTGCATCCCGTTTATCGAACAGCGGAATATTCCACGTAAATCAAGGTTTTTGATTCAAAGAATTGTCATCTTGCACTTCATACTAAAAATTCTGAATCCACGAACCTTTGAAATCGTGAATAAGGTTCAAACCTTGAAAAATGGAAAAAAAAGCTCACCTGAGTTTCTAAGAAGCTCTTCTTTATTTTCCGTGAAGAATTCCTTCAGACGACTCCTTTCGCTTGTTCGTTTCCCTTCTTCAAAATAACTTCACTGTGTATTGAAAAGTTGGAAGCCGATTTGAAAAAAAAAGTATTTTTTGCGGGGTTTCGTCGAAAGCTCCTGCTAAATACAAGAAAAAGTTCCGATGAAAGAATAGATCGATTTAATTTCAAATTTTCTTTAAATAACGTTCCGATCTTGCTGAAAAAAGCTAAAACGGCGAAAAATAGAAATAAACTCGTTGCAATTTGAATTTAGAATCGGTTAGGCACGGAATTCAAGCTTTTTTAGTTCCTTCCGCAAGAACAATCGTTACAAAAATACAAGTATCGGGATTTTACATCCGAAACTGTTTCCTGCTCAGCACAGTCATTGAAAAAATCCAATCTCGAGAAATCGGGCGAATTTTCACCGAGGATTTGATTTAAAAAAAAGAAAAGTGCCTGCGTTTCACGATGTTTCAATCGGATCCGTGCAGATGTTTTTCTTTGCTTGACGAATTTGTTTATAAAAAAAAACTGGAGATATAAGGAAACTCGTTGCTTTTCCCCTGAGGGCGAAACGGTTGTTTTTTTTTTTTTTCGGTGGCCAGAGGAGGTTTTATCAGAGCAAAAATTGGTGCGTTACTCGAAGCCCGGCCTGGGACTGACTGACTCAAAAGACGATCGGCGTCGCCGAGTTTCCGCCGAACGGTTCGTGCACACCACCAGACTTCCCCCCCCCCTCGAAATACCACTTCCTTATTCTGGCAAAAAAAAATACATAAAAACAAAGAAGAGAACAAACAAAAGACATCATGAAAATCTCAATAGCTGGGCACTGATCCTCAGCGCACAAACTCTTCTTGAACCTGCTGTTGCTTTCTTTGTTTCTCGAGCGTCGTTATGCGATCTTCTGCTGGGAAATAATCGTAAAAATTTTTCAGCCCAGAGGTTCGCAACCTTCATCAATTTTTGGGCTCATTTTTTCGGTACGAATATTGTTTAAAAAAATGATGCGCAGTTTTGATTCCGTTTTGATACTATCGCTTTGGACGATATATATATACATATATATTTATTTATTTATAGCAAATCCTCTATTTTAATAGAAATTAAAATATTTCCATTGAAGTCTATGGGAAAACAGGGTCCAACATGCAGACGTTCTGACATAGGGACAAGATTGATGCACCAATTATGTCGGTCCCACTGTTTTTGACATTTGTGTTTGGATTTACAGCTCTGCAAAAAATTTATTTGACTCAGTGGTGTAAGTTTTTCAGTGTTCGCTCAGAATTATGTCATATCTTTAATAACAAATTACCCAAAAATCATTCTTTAAAAAAAATTGGATCATATTTCCAATGTTTCTCTTCCGGAACTTATTTTCTTTGCTGCAGATCAGCTGATTGCTAGGTTTTATTCGTCCACAGGCCAATTTGAATTTCCTTCTTCTAAGTACTTTCAAAATGAGGAATTTTCAGTGAAAGAAATATTGAATGATACTATTTGGAGGGATCTTGTCCGAAGAAGCATGCAATACATTCGGAAACATATATTTCGATTTTGTCCAAAAATATTTTTCGAGATTTTTAAATCATTAGAGTAGACTCCTTCTGTTTCATTAAAATTTGTATAATTATTCGACGCATCAATTAACTAAGAATTTTGAAGGATTCGTTTGAGAAGTGCTCGTGTGATGACAGGATAACTCCAACATAATCAACTCCATTTGCAACTGCAACATGTTCTGAAAACCAATTAGCCATTTTTTCCTCGATAAATTCTGAATTTTTTATTGGAGCTTACGGAGTTTTTCAAGTTGCAGGCTATATATGAAAATTAATTGGGGTCAAATATAGAAAATATATAATTTGAAAAAAAAAATTGGATGGATGAGCTTGCGGAAAAGAGATGCGTCACTTTTCCGAGTATTAATTACAACCGCTCCTCGATATTCTGGAGCTACGTGGGAAGGACTAATTAAAACCAACCTCCGTGGACAAAGTCAGTCATTATCTCCCGCCGCATTTGAATTCACGTCACGAAGCAACAATTAAATGCCGAGCGATTTCATTGCATCTGAATGGGCTGAAGGTAAGAAAATGCTGCCCATGTAATAATCGTATCCCAGCACCCGAAATATAGACGGCATTCAAAATGTCAGAGGAATTAATGATGAATTTAATTGCCCGTGGGCTCTAAAAGCATGACCAAACCCGTAACAGCATTACCTACACAATGATATTCTCTTCGCCAGATGAAATGCTTCATCAAAATTTAATGCTGGAAGCGCATTTCCGGGATTCTTGTGATGAGATTTCGGAGATGCCGCGCAAAGTTATGAAGCATTGTCGGAAGTGGAATGCGTGAAAAAGGAAAAAATAAATAATTTACATGCATTCATATTATACGCGAGTACTGAAAATGAGTTTCAGTGGCGAATTCTACAACAGAAGTCCCACCCGCAGACATAATTGCTGGCAATCCGACCGCCACAAACATATTTTAGCAGTTTCAGCCACTACTTTGCACCCTCTGTGAGAATACTTCGACGAAGGTTCTGCACAGAGTTTCATAACTTTTCGAACTTGGCTTCATCATGAGGTTCGTGGGGGGCCTTCTTTGATATAAGTTCTATTAGTCGCTTAGTTGAGGACCTCAGAAATCTTTCGAGAAACGTCCTCAATTTTTCATCAAGTTCCAAAAATTGATACCCCCCTGAACCAGAATAAAGTTTTACGAAATCCTTGGTTTATTATCTGAAAAATTATTCATCTTCTTTTGACCTTCGAAACGTAACACGTGAAAATTGTTTTCTTTCGGGATGTCGCAAAAAAATTGGACATTTTCCAATTCAGTTGAGAATGATGCAACTTGTGTTCATTCAACACTCTGCGAGATAGATGGGCTAATTTTGAGAATTTTGGGTGATTCGCGGAATAAAATTTAAAAAATCATAACAGCTCATGCAGGGCAAATTTGGTAAAAATTCTGGTGTCTCCACAAAAAAATTTACTCAGAAATAAAAACAGGAATCTCGGAGGATGAGTTTCGTCCCTTTAATTCGTATTTTTGCAAAATTCAAAAATTTAGTTTCAGCTTGAAAGCCAGGATCCCTGTTCAGAGATCAAAGCAGAAAAAGTCCAACTTTGGAATTTCACAGTGAATTCGTATCCATGGATGAAATCTGACCCATTTGTCCATATCTTGGAATGTCCGCATGTTGCATCATGCTCCCCATGAAATTTAAATGTGAATTTAGCTTGTATATTCAATTGATTCTCCTAGTTACATGAAAATAAGAGAAAAATCATCAAAAAGTTAAATAAAATGTGTTTCACCTCTGAAAAGGTACAAAGAAAATAACAGAGCAGAAGAAAAACCACACTTAATCCGATCTTTTGGCATGAAATGGAACTGCTCCAAAAGTGAGGAACCATCTGCACAATTCTTTCTATATAACTTGCAAAGATGCTAGAAATAATGCTGAAAAATGGATACAAAATTAGCTTGTCTTTAAGCATGAATTAAGGTGAACTTATAATAATTTCTTTACTTTATTTGTCAATCAGCTCAAATTATTTTCAAGACATATCACCATTGAAAAAATTCCTTTTTTGTCTAGAAATGTTGGTAAAGTGTCCTTCAATCGTCATTGTTCGGGCACATTTTCGCTTCAGAAGGTGTCCTTAGGTCAAATCATCAATATGTCGGTGCGTCCGAATGTCGGAACCCATGGCAAAGTACATAATTTCTTCATTCTCTGATATATTCTGTGCACCTGGATCTATATAAGGTTCAGATCAATTTTTTCTGTTCGAGAACCTTCGGAAATGCAGAATAGGTCCAGGAAAGTAAAGATAAATTTTTTCTCAAATCACAAAGATCACGCTCGCTGAATCCGGACTATAAATCTCAGAAAGTCTGCATTAGTGATCTAGAAACGAGCAAAAATTGACGAGAAAACCCTCGATGAAGTAATTCCGACGGAAGGATAATCCATTGATATTCCTCGATATCCTCCGGATTTCAAACCCGGATGATGGTTATATATATTCTCCAGCAGTCCTGGCGACGCAAAGGGGGGAGCTTCGGAAAATCCCCATGATTAATTTCCCTCCATATTCTCGGGTTCACGAGCAATCATTAGCCCGAGTCCGTTGCCCCCTCAGAAGCGAATCATTTTCATTTCCCACGGAAACAAAAATCGTACCTCGGGGGTGCCGAAAAGTTTATACTGAAAAATTTATGGTTTGTTTTTCGTATTTTTATTTTTTATTTTTGGTGCTGGAAAAGGTCTTGCTCTGAACTTAAATGGTTCTTCATGTCATTCACGAACCGCTTTTCCGACGATGAATTACGGCCATTAGCAATGAAGGCAAGTTTCGCCGAGACAAAGCAGAACGAATTCCGACGATTCAGAATTAAGGCCTGGGTGTGTTTGATCACAGCCTTATTTTGACACCCTTTTTTTTTTACTTTCGCAGTTTTTTCGAGGACGAATTTCGTTCGGAATTTTGCATGGTTCATTTAAAATTTAGTGATAATGCCCTCCAGAATGAAATACAAATTATATCCGAACATTTCATGAGAATTTTTGTTCTATGGGGAGCTTGTCTTTGGATTGAGACATTTACTTGTGCTTATTTTTCTTAGCTCTTTTTCAGGCTGAAAAATCAAATTATGAAGGGTATTCTTCTGCAACGTCATTTATTCCTGTATATTGGAGGTAATAGGTTATTTTATTGCCTTTTTATGAATTGTTTCCCAATTCTTGAATCAACAGGAAGAAGTCATTATATAATAGCAAATAAAAGTTTCACAGAGACAAAGCCGAAAGAATTCGGGCGATTCAGAATTCAGCCGTGAGTGCGTTTGAACTTTGATCGGGAACTTTCAACAATTTTAATTTAAAAGTTTTTTCGATGCAATATTCTGTGAGTAACTTTGCGTAGTTATTTGAAATAAAATGGAATACTTTGCTTCACCGGGATGAGGTGGTCTTTGAATTGATTTGGTGAGTTTGTTATTTATTTTGGAGCTTTTTCTCATGTGAAACGATCACATTATGCCTGGATTTATTTTGCGATTTCGTTTTCTGTGCCTTGTAGTTGAAATAATTTTAAATCGATTTTTTTTGTGGATTTGTAAAAAGTTTTTCATTTAATCAACGGGATTTTAATGAAATCATTAGCGAAATATGAAAGACAAGTTTCACATCGACAGAGCAGAAAAAAATTCCGGCGATTCAGAACTCCTCTGTGTTAGTTGATCACAGCATTTTGACACTATTTATTTTCTCAGTTTTTTTCAATGCAATAGTCTGTGAAGAGTTTGGCATTCATCAGTGAAAAAATGTATATTTTCTTCGCGGGAACCGGTCATCTTCGAATCGTGGAATTCACTTGTGTTTGTTCTCTTCATTTTTAATCTCCATTTCAAGTCAAAAGTTTAGCCTATACCCCAGTTTACTGTGGACTTCTTTTGCGATGCAGTATTTTTTTCTGTGCATTTTGAAGTTTAGGCATTGTTTCATTAAATCTTTTGGGGATTTTTTCCCAAGTTTTTAAATGAACACGAGGTCATCATCGGCGAATGCAAGTTTCACCGAGACAATAAGCAGAACGAATTTCGGCGATTTAGGACCCCTATTCAATCACAACCTTTCGGCACTTTTTTTTATTTATTTTCGCAGCTATTTCTGGGAAATAATCTGCGCAGAATTTGGCATTTTATTTAAAAAGAAGGAACCATTTGCTTCACGGGAAGCTGGTCTTTGATTCTTTTTTCGCCCGAAGCTTTCTTTCGGAGAATGTATCATTTAATCGTGAGGAAAACTTCAAGGGGGGAAGGACCGATAAATTGAGATGTAGTCTTTTTTGGGATTGATTCTTGAAGATTATTTAGATATTATGCTTGGATGCTGCTCAGGGTTTACTTCTTCTGAGAGAGATGATTTACTGGGGAATACACGCGGTTTTGAACGTGAGAAAATGATGCTGTTGCGGGCTTTGCCGACGACAGATTGATCTAGGATTTGCATGTAAACTTGTCGTGACTTTCGACAGCTGAGTGTTTCCAGTGGGTGTATTTATGTGTGTTTTTTTTTTAGTATTTCTCATGGTCTAGTCTCGGTTATCTTACTTTTCATGCCAACCTTTTTTTACGTATTTTATAGACGCAAAAAAAAAAGGAATTGACCGTTATATCAACAGTTGATCCGGTTTCAAAAACGCTGGCGTTGCTGTGCCGGGCACCGCAAAATCACGCGGTCCACTTCCTACTGGTTCCCTTGGGGTCCATGGGTGTTTTTTTTTTTACTGTCTCAAGGGAAGTTTTTACCAGGTTTTTCTGTGTAATTCGGAACTGCCTTTTTTGTGTGGGTAAATTCATTAAAAGGATTTGGCTGAGAGAAGAGGGCGAGGCATTCTTTCTCACACCTTGCAGGTCTGTCTTCTTTCTGTCTTTTTTTGTGGAACTGGTTCAACATGGAATGGAAAATTTTGATTCAAGAGTTAGATTTAATCCTTGACATAACAAATATCATTGCAACAAGTCCTGACAGGAAGCCAATATAGATAATATGTTAATTAAAACTATCTTGTTATAACAACTATCCGAATTCCAGTTAAAAAATAAACTTTTCAACCCTTTGGATGGACACTGGAGGATTCTGTGTTGAAGGCATGCTTTTTTTTGAAGGTGAGTCATTTCATTTTCAGCAAAGGTCACTCAAATGCCCCAGGTTTGGAAGGTCGAAGTTGGGAAAATTTTGATCACAGGAAATTACATTGTCTCAAGAAATACCCAATGTGGTTCCCTTTTTAGGAATGCATGAAAAAATGCAACTCAGTGAAGAATTTTTTGTAAAGCAGAATTTTCTGCTTGATTATATAGAACTCCCGCATCCAAACCCCCTCCCCATCACCCAACCCAACTCCCCTGAATACATTCAATCATTTCAAAGCATGAAACAAAGCACAAACAAATGACAAAAATAAAAGAGAACACACTCCACAAAATAAAACTGGACATCCTACATGTATGTTGCATACACCATAATAATTTGAGCGCGTAAATCAGGTTTTTTCATCTCAAGTGGATAGAGAATAAACCCAATGGAATGAATCACGTCGATTCCTCAAGGCTCAATCGATTAAAAAGCAGGAAACGTTTTGAATGCCTGCGGACGAGAAATTATACTTGTATTTTTGCATTTTATATAATCCAGCATTATTTTGATTTCGTGGCTATAGCGGGTTTATTTTCGAACATAGCATCTCTGTCTAAGGCTTTTTTTAATAGCATTCAATACGCATTCAAAAAGATGGTATGCAGCTTTTATTTATTTTTCTAAAGACAATTTCCAAATCCAAAAGCTTGCAATTCGCGAAGACCCATCTCATGCACGTTATTGACGAGCATGACCATTTTATATTTTTTTAAGTGCAGGATTCTTATTTTCAAAAGGACTCATTGCACAATGAAAGATGAAGTTGTTCTCAATAGCTGTCGTTGAATCCAGAAAAAATAAACCTTTAACATGGCTGCATTTCAGCCGGTAATAGGTAATCGTGAAACTCGATCAGACGTAGATAACCTGATCATGTTTGAAGCAATTCACGCCTGAATATTCATGAGTGGATCAACATTTATTCTTACTGCAATTTTTCAAAATTTAGCTGATTTGCGCAGAACTTCATGAAGACTTATACAGCAGAATATTTTAAAAGCCGAGACATTTTGAACAAGCTGATAGACTGAAATCCCCGAATCGAATACAAATTGACGAAAAACATGCGAATGCCTTAATACTGTAATTGCTGGATAGTACAAGGACAGATAGCATACCTTTGGCCCATCATAAAATGTTGATAATGTACTATACAACTATAGCAATTACTGTATTGTAAAAATAGTTATAATCGCCAGTTTCAGTAAATAATAATTTAATTTAAAAATGGATAATAATTGCTTCTTTGTACGCAATAAACCTTTCTTAATTGTATTTCCCTTCAGCATGGTAACCTACTTTTGTACTGCTGGTGCATGCGTCATATTCATGGCGTTGCGCGGAAAATCGATCAGAAGGATGAACTTTTCTAGTCAACAAGTTTTAAAGAGCACTTTGCATCACTTACTCCTTTCAGGAACACAAGATTAGTTGTTTTTACTCACGCAGGCACGTGTACTCGAATACAAGCTTGTTCCCCATCGCTGACTAAAAAGAATGCGAAACAAATTATCGATTATGAGTGACCTTCAAAACTCGAACACCGCGTCGGAGTCACACACCAATAATCAATTTATCATGATTCCGATTTTGAATAATAAAACCCCAGAATCAATAGTTTTTTAAATGAGAAAAAACGAACCCCCAGGCAAGGGCACCGTTAGCCTGGGGAAGGTTACTACTTACCTAACTTAATTCTCTTCACTG
>CAJPEX010001810.1:26105-49251 GCA_905338405.1 Notodromas monacha
TTTTTTTTTTTTTTTTTTTTTTTTTCTTGCCTTCTGTTTTTTTCTGAAAGTATAGATATATATTTTGATCACTGGTTTTCTAGTCTCACGAAAGGTATATCAGCCTGAATTTGTACACATTTGTACGAAAGTCTAAGGTTGACTACCCTCCGCGAGGGGTATCCCCGCGGTAGCTGTTGCTCCCGCGAGGTTTAGATGGGTTCTGAGGGTGGGGGATCCTGGTACGTAGATATGGGTCAGTATTCGCAGTGAAGAGAATTTAGTTAGGGTGTAGTAACTGACTCAGTGGAGCAATTTCTAATTTGATCAGGAATCGCGCTGGTCAAAGTCGAGGAATTATAATTTTATTTGAAAAGATAACTGCTGCACGATGACCTTCCACGCAGTTGAATTCGCGTCTTTTGTAATACGTATGCCATTCCTGCGGCACCGTGAGACATACAACGTACGGTATTTCTAAACTTCATTAGAATTGAGTACATCAGCTTAGTCTGAATAAAGACTGACACGAGATTCCACAATAATTTTACGATAGAGTTCAATACAATTTTTAGAGCAGTTTATCATGACCTTCCCAAATTTCCGCAGCAAGAACGATAACGCCGAAAACCCGAAGATGTCTCTCCATCCAACACATTTAATGTATTTGATGAAGTTTTGTTCGTCTGGATGCAAAAATTGCGGGGCATGGGTTCATTTGCGTGGTTCCCTTGGTGAATTACAAACCATACGCATGAATTTTCGTTCCTTGAAGAGTAACTATAGCAATTACATTCCTGCTGAAAACATAAGTTTTCTTCAAGGTGAAGCGTGCTAGCATCGGTTTCCTGTCGCAGCTGGGAAATTAAATGCGGTATTTTTGTGAGTGGTGGAAGAGAACAATACCGTATATGTATTGTAGAGCACGTAGCATAGACGCAGCGTTGCAGTGATTTCGAATACCGCCATCCATCAAAACGGGCTTAGGGCAAGAGTATCCTCGATTTCCGGCAAACGGTAACGGGACGACTTGTATGTGTTTCTTGGAACACTGAGAAGGTTTGGCCGAGGGTCAGGGTAAATCCGAATTCATCATCGTTTCCTCAAATGCTGGTGATCCAATCACCGATTCGGGTTTCGGTTCCCCGGAAATTGGGATCCATTTTCCTCATCTGGTACAAACGGATGGATCCCGAGCGAGTGACCTTTGTCCAAATTCAAAAGATGGACGATCATGGACGATTGTTGAAGAGGAAGTTCCTTCTCATTGGTTTCCGATCCAAAGAATTTGCAGACAGCCTCAAACGCCACACACACACACACACAAAAACACCCATGCAGTTTAGACGATAGATGCATTTTTGACTGAGATTATTTTTAAAATTACGCGAGTACATACACTTGCTCCAAAATTTTCCATTTTTTGATTTTTTTCAAGAGCCAAAGAGCAAATTCATCCACGGAATAAGTTTTCTGTTTTAAAAATAAACTCAGGATTAACGACGGCGTCATTTTCCCCAAGCGATTCAGAAATATTGAAAAAACTTATGCGATTATACGAGTAGTTCCTGCACATTTGTATAAACAAGGCTGATGATTTAAGTACATCATAAATAATATTTGGAACAGATGTTTCAGAAGCTTATTAATTTATTCTAGATCCTCAGAAATTTGGGCAGAATTATTTTCTTTGAAATGCATGTATTCATAGACAAGGTATTCATAGTATGTATTCATAGTCCCACATTTGAAAGTTAATTCAAGCTTTTTTACAGGTTCTTGTGATAAATATTCCCTAATAAGCTCAAATTCATAGTGATATACGAGTTTAGTTGATCCTTCGCTTGTTTCTTCGATAGGAACTTCAAAAAAGCCATAATCTGTAGAAGGATCCTAGAAAACATTAATAAAAACGGAGCGTAATCGTTTTTCTCAGTCGGATACGCTTGGAATTGCTAAGACACGGATTTTACAAGGCAGTGGCAGAGGACAGTGTGAATTTTTATAAATTAACGTTTGGATAGCTTCCTGTACGATCAAGGAAGTGAATGCTGTTACATTTTCATATCTTTCTATTCGCAGTTGTTATCAAAGACGACGTCGTTCCAATTATATTTAAAATTAAATTCCAATCAATCCCGATGAAAATTTTCAAACTGAGAGGAAAATAGCGAGCAGAAGAAGCCAGATCACACGCCTTCCAAGGCTTCGCCGAGTGATCTAGCTGAAAACATATTTAAAAATCAAGACGACGAAGGAAAAACGCATGCCCTTCCAAGAGCAGCAATAGCTTTTAGGATATTGAAGCAGCCCTTGGAACCCATGAAAATGCTCTCGTATTCCGTGTTCGAGGAACAACGTGATTGATTCTGCAGGGTAGGGTTTGCATACGAATCGCTGCGGGTGACCGAGGTGCGGCTCATGAGAACCCTTTTTCCGATGCGGTGCTTGTAAATTTCTCGCCGAGCTTCTTCCGTCCCTGTCGCAAATTTCGCAGCCCTGCTGCTTTCGATATTCCACCTTCTTTCCCTCCGACGGCACTCAAGAACCGGCGTAATTTATCAACTGCGAACGCACCCAAAGGCTTTTAAGGGTATATGAGCGATGACCCGTCTCTTCGAATGGCTCTTCTCGCCTTGCGTTGACGCCGCAACAACCCCATCTTACTTCCACGCCTTAGACTAAGATCATTCTGACCAAATGGAAAAGTTCCCGTCGCATGCCGAAAGTCCAGATCTTAGCCTTTCGGCCACATGGTAATGCATTCCGGGCTGAACCCAAAAACCGGGTCGGACTGAAGGTCACATGGCCTCAAACTCTTCTTGAGCCGGCGTTGATCCAATATTTGCTCAACGCTCCAGCGCTTTTCCGGAAAACTGCGGCAGTAAATACTTACCCCGCAATTTCAGGCGTGGCCCTTCGAGCCAATAATCCCACAATCAGCTCGGAAACATTTGTGATTATTGGCCGGAAAATGTATCCAGCTCTTACATTTAGAAGCATAATAAGATGATCGATCGACGCACTTGAAGTTTCTCTGGCCTTGACTCGAAAAAACGGGATGCTTCGGAGACATGATGGCATCTTTGAAAAAAATAAAAATAAAACGCTTGGTTCCGTGATGGTCAAGAATGGGCAGGCATTTAAAATATCAAAACCTTAGAATGCTAAAAATTCAAATTAATTTACGAATAAAATTAGCTTATATGAGTTGATCTAAGCGCAAAACCTTTAAGATTCAAGGCATTAAATCGGAAGCATCTGGCATCCTTTCGCTCTTAAATATATATATAATATATAAACGATATTTATACGAGGCGTCAAATTATTGCACTCAGCGTTCATTTGACTAACGAGACTATTAATTTGCTGTGTGCTCTTCTTATTGCAATATTTTTTTTAGAAAGTTCATTCGAAATCGTCGCGCAATTTTTATTCCTCTCTGTTCACCTGACTTTTTGACGTCATGTTAGAGGTAAGATTTGTAAGACAGATGAAGCAATTTAGATTTCTAACGAATTTTTTCTTTGCTTCTGAGGTTTGGAATTGAGGTACTGTATGTTTTATAATTCAACTAGGGTACGAGTATGTTCACATAATTGATGCATTTCAATTTAGTTCATGATTACGAATACTTTTCTTTAGTTGAAATGCGTGGGATTCGAGGTGCGTTTCATTCAGTTTATGATTGCAGCTAATTTCAGAGGGAACGATTAGCTGGAGCCTTATTGGCCAAGTTGAGGTGTATCACATGCATTATTGCTCCTTGCCCTAATAGCCTGAACAATACAACCATTACACCGGTACGTGGGAATTTTCCCCGTATACTAAAAAATAAAACCTTTATTCAAGTTGGCACCATCAATCCACGACCGCAGGTAAGAGAAAATTGGTCTCGTTCGGGACTTCTGGTCTTTTTTTTTTTATTCAAGTGCACCACCAGCTTGGAACGAAGTACATTTCGACCTGTGTTACGCAACATACACATCGGTAATTACTTTTCGCCATCTCGAGCTTTTTTTTTTTTCATTCGTGCGAAGATTTTCTGCCTACTATACCTGCCTTTTGCAGGCATGGTACATTTATTATACGTACTGCTGGAAGGAAAACCTTGATCTGCTGGGTGACAGAAAACCGTTTTCAGACCACCATGTGCTCTCAGTCTCAAGAGGACCCAACCTGAATGTCGTGCGGAGGATTTCACTTCCGTACTAATGCTCACGAGCCTAGAAACTTATCAAAGCATTGTCGCTGTTACAGTAATACTCGGGGGAAGTCACTAGGTCACGTTCAGAAATTTTCCGGTTGAGCAGATCTACCTGTTCGTTTCCTCTGCATCAGCTCAGGTGGACTATATTCTGTAAATGGAGTTGTCCGGTGTAAAGATACGCTATACCGGATATCCGGATCAAACGAACCAGATTCCGACCTTTTGCCATTTTTCCCGGGAATGCTCTTGAGGAAAGCATGTCGAGGGACCGCCGTTCTTTTCCTGTCTAGTTAAGCCTGCATAAGATGATTAGGAACGGTCACGCATCCCGTCACTGGCGTAACGTTGAAGGCACGGACGGGAGAATCAGACCCCCGCGTGGGAAGGCGTCGGTGTCGTGATTACGTCCGGCTTCGTGCGCTTTTCCGGCAATCTCCTTGTCCCACGCGTGTCGCGTTGATTTTAGGATTACAGTGCACTTCGGGGTTCACGTCAAGTCCACGCCTCGACCTTTTTGTGTATCTCATTTTTATGCGGATGATGTGTTGCTTACTTGCTTTTCCCTTATACAGTATCAAGGTCTCTATAGAGTTTAGTTCAACTCAGTTCGCCGACTTTCCATGTTATGGGATATTCTAAGTCTTGGCTTATCCGTCTTCATGCTGGTCAGAAATTCAAGTAACGATTAAGGTGAATGAACTGACGCATGAAGCAATGCTATCATGAATCCTACTTTGTAACATCATTCTATTATACATGCAGTCAACCCCCAAACAACGGACTAAATTTGTTCAACAGACTAGTACGTCTGTTATGCCAAAAATCTGTTGTGCGAATTCAATGATAGGAAGATTACTTTTTAAAATACTTTTCTCCATCATTTTAAACCAACAGAAGTTTGTTTGCAGATTAGTTGCACCGGGGGGAAAACTGCCTCCAGTCTGTTGTGCAAAAATCCGTTGCATGCGAGGTCTGTTGTGCAGAGGTTGACTTTATTTCTTGCTACAGCAGACCACTTTTTTCCCAAGCACTTGTCAGGTTGTTAGTTATTATGCCTTTTTCAGCTAGGTGTAGGAAACTTTTTTATTTCGAACCGAAAAATTTTCCCGGATTTTCCTCCAACATCATGCATAACAGTAGGAACACTTCTGACGACTAGCTGTTTATGTTACATGAAACTAGCTGCCATGTCATCTAAATGCTACAATCCACTACTGTATTTTAAAACCCAGTTTCAGAAGTAGGGCTCTTCAACTCATGGCAAGGGCACATCGGGAAGTGCTGGTACAGAAATGGCCAACTTATAGAATTAGAAATTTTACGGGTATGAAAACGGAAGAAAATCTGAGAAAATTAGTGAACAAAAATGGGACTTTCTTTTAAATGAAGACAGCACGTCTAAACACATAGCTGGCTATCTGAATGTTGGAACTAGCGTGAAATTAATTAAGAATGCAATCCTTCTTCGTTTGAAGACGCTGGTTTTATTTTGGGCGCAGCAGGTACTATATATTTCCAGCACACCGCTACGTTTGCTTCAAGTTTAAAAGGCGAGAAAAGTTATAAAACCTCTATTTTAGAGCCCTACGTCTCACCAAAGTAAAAGCGCGATTCATTTGTGCAAGGTCAATTATTTTCTTTATCATCCAAGCAAGAGCATCAATTGAATATACGTATGAGCGAAACCCTCGAGGGTAAAAATATGTACTGTATTTGGAAAAGGATATTTTCGTGGATCTTCGTTGATTATTGAAGGTTGCCGAATATATGTGTTCCAATTCTCCATCATGCATGTTCTAAGCAGATATTCGTGCATAAGCTCTGGGGGATTTTTTAATTATGGAAAGTTCTTGGAAATTGTCTTGCAGAACCTGAAGCTGTGTAATTTCCTGCGAGTGATTCACGCAGAGGCTGCAGCTAGCTGCTGCCACAAAGTCTTGTAATTCAAAAAAATAAAAGTCCACGAATGTTTACGGTGTCTGAAGTTGAATATGAGACTTTGAGTCGAACATAACCGTAAATCAGCGCTTCGCGGGTGGTGCAGAGTAAGGGAAGAAGCGGAAATTACGAAGAAGGGCGGAAATTTAATTGCTATTACCGCGTGCTCTTGTTCCAATTAATGTTCATCACCCTACCACATGTAAGCAATTATCAAGGACCCCTTAATGGAAATGTCAATGACGCGTTTGCCCGTGGGCGAGATTGATTAGCTGACTCGGCAGGAGATGGGCATCTAGTATGGTGGAAGGATTAATATGCGACATGGAAACGGTGAAGGCAGCAAAATAACCATGCAGGACTGGGTCTTCCAAATACACGCCCAACTTTCACCCATCAGTGAAATGTGTTTTCGAAATTACCTGGGTTCCAATTTATTCCAAAAAATTATTGATATTCAAGAACCAAATAATAAGGCGTTCAGAAAATTTTCCTAATGCAGTGTTGAGAAAGTGTATGCTTATAGCGCACGCAAGTGTCGAGGTTGAAATTCTTCAAATTGTGCGATCGAACATCTTGAAGCATTCCTCTATTCATTTTCTAGGCAATTTATTGAATTTCCGCCTCCAATGGGGCAACATTTTTTAAAGAAGTGACAATGTTGGATAACAGTTTCATTTAGAATCGGAAACGCAAAAGCTGCTAATATTAGACCACTTTTCGATCGCAACACAGGTGCAAGATCTGAGCTACATTATATCCATGAAGTTTTTTTTTAATTATTCAATTATTTGAAAGGCAAGTGATGGTGTGGCTCAATAAAATCGTCCGGATCGTAAAATTGAAGCCTGATATGAAGGTTTTGTCAGCAGGAAAAAGGGCCGAAACAATATGAAATTTGAACTACCGAGAATAAAAATTATTTATGGTTTAACTGTACAGGTTATACTGTGTTGTTTTAACTTTTCAAAAGCATCTCTGGCCAGAATTTTTGCACCGGACAATTTTTCAATCGGTTCACATGAAAGAGAAACGGGTATGTCATTTCGATCAAGCAATCTATGTCAGCCGGAAATTAAGAGATCCTTTGAGGAAGAAAAGCAGCAATCAATCCTTGCATACAAAATGTTTCTGGGGCATTTTTTAGTGGTAATATGACATTTAGCCGAATTGTCACTCAAGTAAGAAAATAATCCATTGAAGAGTGTCCGGAAATTGTGCTTTGATAGAATACAACTTGTGTATAAGGGCTATTTCATGAGCCGCCTCCGCCTGTGACATTTTGTGTGCAAATTTCATCGCTGAAAGAAGAGAATAACAGCAGTCAATCTTCCAGAAGAAACTTCTCCTGATTATGAATATACCAACGCAATTACTGCTGATCGCTAAGCTTCCTCTTAATTCATATTGTTTGCCTTGCCGTTCCCTTAACATTAATTTCACGCTCTTTTTTCTATCCGACAGAAATTAAAATTTGTCATCGAATTAATAACCCATGCAACGGTGGCAGGTAAGGTAAATCATACTTTCTAACAGTGTTGGGATACGCTTTGAAATACAGTATTACTTCAATTCGGTCGAGCAAAAAATTTGTAGTAGCCATGCAGGCATACGAGTACAATATTATTACTGCATATGCTGTGTAAAATGCAACCCATCTTCATGCTTGATTGAACAAGACTAGCATCGAGAGCACAAGACATTTAAAACCAAATCACGCATTTAAAAATAGTATGTCCAGGATTGAATAAACTATCACTTCGAATTTCAAATGCTCAGACATTTACACTCATTCGGCACGAAATTCCAAGGAAGAGAATGCGCACGTGCAGCTGTGGTGATCCATCAAAAGGCCAACGGAATCCGGAAAATTGTTTCAAAGATTCCACGATGCAAAGGGTACTCGAAGTTTAATTACGCGAGTTTTCGAAATTTTTGGCGTGGGTGCCAAGATGGATTTCTTCAACAATAGAGGTATGAGTTTGTCATATGGAGAGACGTCAAGAACATGAACTCCGCGTCGTGTTGGGCATCAATTTCTCAGTCACGTCGCGTGAATCGGACTGAACTCCGTCTCCCTACCCGAATGATCGCACGGCAACGTAGTTACAACGGATCATCGAGCCCAGAGCAACAGTGCCTGATTTCATTTGCCCAGGCTGGAACAAAGGCAGCGACTTGACGGTAGCAGTTTTTTTTTTTCTTTTAGTTCTGACTTGCTCTCACGCGTGACGCTATGCATGTCCGCACGAGCAGAGCATGAAAAGATACACGGCGGCATTGTAGGGTAACAGGCTCGTTACTTCTCGGGATTCCAAAAGCGTGATTCCGGCGCATTTCATGCCTTGCTTTGGACCTGCGGGTCGGTCGATGGGACGCAGCAGACATTTTGGACGAGGTGTGCGAGGCAACCCAGTGGCTCTCATGTTCTGTTCGAATTTGCTTTTCGTCGCAGCATTGCCCTGGATTCGCGAACCCGTTTTTCGACGCGTTTGCAGCGAATTCGCGTTGACCCTGCAGTTATTTTTTGAAAAATATCACGTCATCTCGTCAAAAGTCAGCGAGTGAATGATTTCTCACTAATTTTTGACCACCGCCAAACATTGATTCCCGTATGCCTACGAATCGAAGCTGTCAAACTTTATCCTCCAAAATTAAAAAAAAAAAAACCTGCTGTGTGATACAAATCGGAATCAATTTCCGCGTGGCAAATGAAGATATCGAAATTAACGTCGAACTGAGATGTTCCCCAGAGATTTGTCTGTTCTCAAACTATAAAAAAAATTATGTATTTGAGGAAACTGATGTTCTCCTGAAAGGGTCTTGAAACAACACGAATTCCTTCAAGCATGCATCAATTTCCCGAGTGAATTCTTCCGGTAAATCTCACCCATAATTGAAAATCATTGCGTTTCGAAAGATCATTCATGAATGAAAAAGCGGCACGGAAGAACGAAAATAGCGTGGAAAGCTTTTATTCCAAAATTATGATATCCTTAATGAACGCGGATTGGCGCTTCGCTCAACATGAGCTACGATACGAGGCTAGTTGATTTGATTTCAATCTCGAAAAATTGGTGTGGGAAAGAATCATATGCCAAAATTACTGGCAAAAGACAAAATTATCCGCAGTATACTCATATGATAGTCAGCCTTTGAAATTTAAATTATAAATATCTTGCGACATTATCTTATAGAGACGTTTTGCGGACATTCTCATCCTCAGGGAATAATGAAGCGGACACAAAAAGGTTTGTCGTAAAATTCTTTTATTCCGATTGTGCAGCAAACCCTCTCAGATGGAGAATAGAGATCCTAAAAAAGGAATGATATGTTGAAAGCACGTAATCAGACATTTACTAGCAATCTTCCCTTGCTCCGGAGATCATTCCAGGTTTATCGTACCATTATTTATGTGCTAAAACGCTAACATTTCTCATCTATAAAACCTAAACATTCCAGTAGAACAAGGGTAAACTCCCCCAAATAAGCAGTAAAAAGTTCAGTCATTTGTCGCCGAATGGTTGCATGAGTATCAGACAAGACTCGTTCTACAGTACGAGAAATTCGGATACGAATGTTGACGCATTTGGGTTGAAGCACCGTAATTTCACCGAAAGTTTGGCTGGCTCTTTATACCCATCCACATCAAAATAAAATAAAAATTAAAAACGAAATTAAGTATTCTGGATGAAGACAACGTCGATGAAAAACAGCGACAGTACAAACTTGTTTTAGAGCATAATCATTATGCTATCAACTTTATCATAAAAAGGCATCTGCACTATTTCTGAGTTACTGTCAGCGTCAGGAATATGCATGACATACTCACACAGGCAACATGAAAATTGCGGAAGGCTCTGTGAACTAGTGTGCTTTGTTCAGGGGAAATTTTCGCGGGTATAGAACCTTGCAGGATCTATCCGTTAACCGGACCAACACACGCGATGTGATTTTGAAGAGCGGCAACCCGTGGCAACCTCAGAGTGACGGGGCATGTAGAAAAGCTGCTGTATCCAAGTTCTGGGGAAACTTCTTCAGGTCTAGGGATCTACGTCCTTCCGAAAAGAAAAAAAATGCTTGCCGTAAAGAAATGAACCTTGCCCAAGATGAGAAGTAGGGAGACTCTTCAAACTTTGCGAGAACGTAGAAGCTAACATAAAATAAATGAAAAACAGGATAGATCATTGACTACCACTGTGGAACGCATTTCACTTTGAAATTGATAACATTGGAATAGACTGCTGTTCAATCTAAAAAATACTTGTTTTGAATAAGCAGAAATTCAAATACCGATGCCTGCTTGCGAATAACTACAGTATGTTGGGAAACATGCAGGAATGAGCCTATACCATAGATTTGTGAATACAGTATGTATTTTTCAATGTGTGTTCACGAGAACATCCTGCGAAGTCCACAGACATGCAACTTCGCTTTTAAACGTTTTTTCGGTTTGGAATGTAGTTTTCATTAGTTGCCTGGTCAGAAATTCTGGAACCATAGGAAGTATGATTTATCAACTGGAATTTTCCAAAATGTGGTGCGTTTCTTACATTTGAAGGCATTTATCATTAAGCGTTGTCATAAAAAAATGGAGATGAGCACACCACGAATGTGGGCATATGATAACAACAGCATATGATGGCGGTGCATCATACAGCCTCATTTAGTAAACAACCCTTGCAAGAAACCGGCGTTTCCCTCTAACATAGGAAAAAAAACGCTGTCCCGAATCTTGAACCGGCGTTTCTCCAAACAATCATAAAAACTGCCTCAAACTAAAACCCAAACAGCGGAAGTGTTTAAGACTATATTTATTTGTGACTCAGTCTCGTATTTTAGCATAACCTGTTGAAGTCGAAGTTTCGTTTCATTCATTTGTCAGGTGAACGGAAATGAAGATGGGATATTGAAAAAGGTTAATTTTGGGATGATTATGCTCCTATCTTACATACGTATATAATCTGTGTATCCAGTGATTTCGCACTTCACATATCCATTCTCTCCTCTTGGAACTGGATTTTCTGAGCATGCTGGTGCCTCTCGAATTGAAGTACTGTATCACCTGTATTTAAAAATCTACGGAAGGGTTTCCTCATAAATTGTTTACAAAGGTCATTGAACAGTCAAGCAGAATAGGAATTGTCACTGGTTTTCGGTGATGATTTTCGCCGTTTTCAATTTTTTTATTCATTCAACGTGCATTGAAAGTTGAACAAAACAAGCGAGTTGTTGAAACAGACATCCGCTTCTAATGTTTCTTCATCCAGGATATTAGAAGTTCGTCTATGGGCGCTTTTTATGGATCTCACAGCCCAGTTATTTTCTTTATAGGACAATCCATCAAGTTAAATTCTGACTTGTTTTCCCATAATTCGAAACAAAACTGGCTGATTGAAGAATGGAAAGAATTGATTGTTGAAAAAATGACGCATCGTCGGTGCAATCTGCGGTAATGAAATGCCGACTCCTCGAATGAAATTTAAGGCATGATTGTGAATACATTTGAAGCCGTGTCCTTCAAAGGTAGTACTCGGCCTGGAGCAACACGAACACTGTCTTGAAAGAGGGAAAATTAGCAACCATGTAGGGAAACATCAAAATATTCAACCTCGGGGTCGACACAGCCGCCGAATGTCGTCTCCTTCTATCCCGGGGTATTCATCGTACCCACGGAGTCTTCCGCATCGTTGGCCCCGTTGCGAGTGGAATGCCAGGGAAAGACGCGAGTCAGATGCCACAAAGAACCGCACACTTGGACGAACCCCGGAAGACGGTGGCGAAGAGGGAATTTTATTGTTGCAGGTTTTGCGTCATTGCGTGAGTGGGGTGAGGAGCAGTCGATGGGCACAAAAAGCATTCAGGCGTGTGAGCGCTCCAACGACGTCGTACGTCTCAGCACAACGGGTCGATGCCAGAATTGATTACCTCACACTGGTCCCTTCTGGTCATACACAGTGAAACTGCTGAATTCTTCATCGCGCAGCTCTGGTTCATCATGAATTCAATGCAAGCCCTTCTGCGAGCTCACTTTACCCCGTACGCGTATTGCTTGTCCACGCGAGACAACGCGGTCTGCTGTTCGCCGTCTTGCAACATAAAACCGTGATAAATTAATCAACGACAGCCAAACCTGATAAATATCGCCACACACTCTTCAAACATAAAATTTTTTTAAACGGGGAATGCATAGGAAGTACAACTAACGCAGCTGGTTCAAGTCCACCTGTGAACCCTGTGGCTCCTCATGGCGCACACTTACCCTGACCGATAACCAGGTTTCGACACCGAAGTTCTATCACCACATTTATGACTGCATATTAAGACCAAATTTTTTATGTTTGCTCAAAAAATTCAAGGTACATTCCAGAATCGATGGTGGGTTCGATTCGTATGAAAAATGCGACGGTATTTTTCAAATATGTACAGTACTCGCAAATCAACTCGGGTGATCAATACCGCATTCACTCATTCATCACGTTTTCTCTTCCAAGGATACGTGCAACGCATGAACTGAACTTAACAAATGACATTAAAATTTGAGGAAACTGCTGGAGGCAGCTTCGAAAATATTTATTCTGGTACAGTAGTTCATTTTCTGTTGTGACATGAGCGTAATTCTATTGATTGCGAGGTGAGTCTCACTTGAAAGAAGGTTAAATAAAGGGAGCCTCAATTTTAAGTTTACTATTCCGAGGCATCGGGTACAAGGATATACTACCTCATAATGGTCAATTGACAGTTGGAGTACATTTTGAGTTCAAGCTGTAGAAGAGAGTTTCTGGATGAACGACAATAAGGTGTTCGAGCAAAGAAATCGTCAACAACATTTTTGTTTAGTTGAAGCGCTGAAGAACTAACGAGCGTCTTAGAATATATGGAATATTTTATTCAAATGAATACAACAGTTCGACAAGAAAAGAGCTCGAAAAATATGGAATATTTTATCCAAATGAATACAACAGTTCGACAAGAAAAGAGCTCGAAAAATTGCATATTTCCCCAATGCCTTCGCTACAGCAATGCTTATTCGCAATCCTACTCATCGAGGAAATTCAGCCGAACGTTTAAAAGCATAGTTTTCATTCATCTTCATTTTATTTTACTGCATTTCATCACTTTAGAAAGTTAAAGTCATCAGAAGTACCTCTTTTCTGCGGATGTGTGACACTCTGGGATCGGTTTTCCGAGTGCAGGGTGATTGGGTAACACGGATGGGTCCTCGGTATTATGCACGTGACCATCAAAGCGCCCTTTCATGTTCCTCTGTATGACGCATGTGTTGGGTTTTCCTGTTCGCAGTTGAGACAAAGTCGTTGTCATCGATACTGGTCCACGAATCGGAGGCGACGACACTAGGGTATTTTTTCGACGGTGACCAGAAGAGACTCTCGTCAAACTGCGCCAATGGCTGGCTCGTGGTACCACTCGACACTGACGTCCGGTGGACTTTCGACGCCGCGAACGGAACGCACGTCACCTTTCTGTGAGTAAACAAAACGGAATGGTTTCTTTCGTGAGTCAGTTGAATTTGACGAACATGAAGTCCGCCATTCGATATCATCGGGTTTTCCAATGAAATTAAATGATATAATGCATAACATTTTGATCTGGTGTATATCAGATAGTATGGTTCGATAAAATTTCGCAAATGGTCCACAGAATACCTTCGCGAAAATTTAGAAAAATTATGCAACAGAAACCAGAAGTTGAAAAATCGTTTTTCATGACTATGAAGAGAAACAATTTTTCAATTCATGCCAATAACGTAACTCAATTTTTGAAAGTGTGGAATAGGGAGCAGGGTTGAGTATAATGATTAATATCTACACTTTGATGAAAACACTCATTGAATTATAATGCAACCAATCGGAGGAATTTCCTTTGCTCGTAAGCTGTACCAACTTGAAGTCGGGTTTTTCCTACTTCGGCTTTCGTGTGTGTGTACGAGGGTTGTTTCATGAGTTTTGAGACTTCTTGACATAGATCCAACGGAGTTTCAAAAATTCCAAAGAAAATGTTTACTCGCATAGCCCCATCGTTTGGTAACACTTCAGCACTGTTCAACTTACTCTCCACAAATTTTTATGATTTTCTCTATGGAATAAGTCCAACAATCAAAACAGTGCCAAAACTCGAGTTCCTTTAGTTGATTGAGCTGTTCTTCATCGACGGCGAAAATGAGGCTGTCCCTGTCCTCAATATCAAACCCTTTTAGATTGTTCTTCAGTGCCGGGAACAGCCAAAATCACCGGCGCCTTAAAAATCAACAGAACTCGATTTTTGGCACTGTTTCGATCGTTGGACTTATTGCATGGAAAGAATCATTAAAATTGGCGGAGAGTAATTTTAACAGCGCTGAAGTGTAACCAAAATGATGGGGCTATGCGATTAAAAATGTTCTTCGGAGTTTTTGAAACTCCGTTGGATCTTTGTCAAAAAGCATCAAAACTTATGAAACAACCCTCGTATTTGCATCATGCCTTAAGCGAGTCAGAAAATGAAACATCTGGACTGCCTTTTATTTTCGCTCAGGTTCATCTTTCGCAACGAGCCGCAGAACGGATCAGTTCGGAAGTCCTTCAAAATTGGAAGAGGTGAGCTTAAGGTCAAGGGTCATTTCTCAAGAGGAAGCTCGATTGACGCGGGTCAATTTATCTGCGTGGGGTCCGTGTAAGTTGTCTTTTGGATGCCCCCATGCAGCCATCGCAGCGCTCCTTGACAGGACTATTGAATGATACCACACAATATGCAGTCGGAGAACAAAGAAAACGTTCCGTGGTGTCGTGTGTATATGCATGAGAACAGCGGGACTCCGCAGTGTCAGCGGTGCAACGCGGAAAAAAGACGACACCCACTTGACGAAATTGCGGCATAACTTGCTGATCCAAAAATGACGCTGCCGGGGCCGTCAGTCAACGCCCTTGGCTGACATCTCTTTTTCCTATTCCATCTTGAAGCCCTGAAAATGCGAGCCTTTTTCGAAAAGTTTCCTAAGCTCTTGACTTGTTTATGCCGAGAGGTAAACTCAATTGTTCACCGCCTGCTGGAAGTTCTAACGAGCAATTCGAAGTTCGTATCGCACAAAGACTCGTTTTGTCGAAAATAAGTGGAATTTTGAAAAGGTTGAACGTCCAGTGCACAATAAAATTTAGAAATATCGCCGACTGTCTGGACAACACGTGGTACGGTGAAAACATGGTCTTTCCACCACGTTATGCGAAAATGCCGTATTTACGCGGTCCTTGAACGTCCTTGCACTTTATTCCTTGAACGTGTCCTGAAAAATTAAATGCTAACTGCACACAGTATTCATTTTCTGACAATACAATAAACAGAAGATTTTAACCGGTATTCTGCGGAGCCCATAAAGCGTATAAATGTAGTTCCCACGGGCGGATCCGCGACCGTCCTAGAAATATTCAACTACGAAAAGCTGAATAAAAAGCAACAAAAATAAGTTGAAAATTATTTTTAGACCTCTATAATAAGTTTGAGAACTACGTTATCAGTAACCTTAGTAAATAATAGGCGGTTCCAAAGTTTAAATACATTCACGAAAGGGTCCGCAAATGGAAATAGTTTAAAATGCTCGGAACAATCTCTGGAATTGATAAGGTTCCACTCAAATTAATGTAAAATAAAATTGATTTATCAGAAGGTAATGCGCATTTATTTTGCGTGGTACCCGCCAATTATAATGTATTCCCCAGAAAATTAGCCCTGCTTTAACCGCAAATTTCTTTAAAATGCTTCTATTGCTGCGGTCTATGCGGGCTCAGTCTCAAAAATCTGCAAAATTGGAAAGCGAGACCGAAATACGAAACCACGGTAATGGTGGCCAATGAAGTCCAATTGAGGAACACTCTCCATGGTAAATACATTACTTTGCAGGCTTCTCGGCTGATCCAGAAACTCTGTTACCATAAGGTTCAACTACTGTAGTTGCATTAAAATATCTCTGCTCCCAGCTTTCTGGTGATTCGCCGGGATGTGTAACACCCAAACAAAGGCCGATGCAATCAACACTTATCGAGCCTCGAAAGGTTGCGAATTAACAACGTTATGCTCTTCAGGAATGGCATAAGTTTCGACGCAACTAAAGCGATTTCATAATCAGCGCATCAAAACGCGTTACGGCGAGGCGAAATTTGCTGGTTCCGGAAAGAAACACGCGTTCGGACCAGCTGACGAATTTCACCATGTTTACCATTTGTTTTTCTTCCCTCGGGAAAGCGTAATTTTTTTTTCTTCCCAATGCAACCTGGTTTCCGAATCGCTGCACCTCCTCTGTTATTTTTAATTCCGACCGGCAAACAAGGATGTTCCGTGGAACGAGGGCTGTTTTACGCCGTGAGAGGTCTTCAAAAGAGAACCCACTTTCGTAGGGTCGGCCGTGTTTCTGCCGTCGGAATTTTTTTCTCGTCGCTGAACCGACGCGATTTGCTCATGATGTCACGGTTGCACAAAAAGTTACAGCTCTTGGTTGCTCATCGTTGGATATAAGTTACTATTATACGGCTGGAAACGACATGAACGCAAATGATTGCGACAACATGATTTAAAAGAATGTTTCAATTGTAGAGTAATTGCATATGTTTTGAACAGCGATAACGTCCTTTCGAAGCAACGACTGCACATGTAAACGTGTGATGAACCGCGTTTGTGCTTTTAAAGATCACGGTTACCTTTCTTTTAAACCGAAAATTCTCATGGCTCGGGTGCGGACTTGATTATTGAGATATTCTAATAAAAACTACACTGCAGTCTCATAAGTGCGACCTATACTCAAAAGCCAAGATTACCAGACATGTGAATAATGAATCACTCATTCACGCCCACTGAAACGCATTAATAAGAAACTCTCCTCAATCTCTGAAGGTTTTCAAATTGCCTTCGTTCTTATAGACCTGAATGTCAAAATAAATTTGCCATGCACCTCTGTTTTGCACACACTTTTACGGTGTAGTCTTTGAGACAAAAATGGCAGGCTTTTCCAGGGTCTGGGCGCTTCAGGCCACATTTTCCTTCCAGAAAAATTTCTCGATGTTCGCTTTCCAAAACCAAAGTCCGGGCAACGTACGAGAGGATACGTAATTATGCTTTAAATATATTTAATAAAAAAGAGTCATAATGAAATCATGGCCAGCTATATTTTCTGAGGAGCTTCAGCCTCATTTTTCTAGTTTTTTTTATATATTGCGTCATTTCGACGAGGAGATGCTTTCAGAGGGGAATTACAGTACCGTATGCCACATTTTGCATTATTTTTTCCAAGTCAAATGGAAGCTACATTTTTCCATCATCTGTACAAGGCTGACGGGGATGTAACATCCAATCTTGGAAGCTTATTTAAAGTTCGTTTGGTGCTTTTACTTATAATTAGTTCATTGTAATGGATCTCAATCTACCGTTCAATTTTCTTGAAATTAATAATATGATATGCGAGTGGAATGCATTTCCAGGACGGATCCCCGAGTGGATCCCTCCTTCCAGCCCAATAAGTCTCACAACTTTGGAATAGGTCTTAGACTCCGGAGTTAGACAACCCCCATGCACCCCATCGTTACCCTATTTCGGGAAAAGGAAAGAAGCATCAGGTGCACAGCAAGCCTTTCGCCTGGTTCGGATGAAAATAGAAGCTTGCTCCGCTGATCTACGAAGAAGACTATCTTTCTTGAATTCCGTCGCCTAGCTGAGCAAAATTCCTAGCGTCGACAGACGACCGCGATGATATTTCGTCGACGAAGGGTGATACGTTTTCTGTATGCCACGCAGATGTTCCGAAGGCCTATCTGGAAAGATGCATTAGAAGAATTCTCCTCATTGCTATAGAAAACACCGCGAATTTCCACCAGCCAAGAGGCTGAACAAATTAATGCGACGTTGATTGCTCATAATTTAATTATCTAATTTGTTCAATTCAGTGCTATGCCGCCATCAACTCGCAGACGGTGAAATTGCACAGTGTAACTCACTCAATGCACAGTTGCACACTCACGAAATTAAAGACATTCGTGCTGCATAACAGGTTTAATAATTTTTTTCAATATTTAAAAAATAAATCCTTTTCAAATTTCTACTCTCGATCTTTCTTTGCAGTTGTTGCTTTCATTGTTGGACAAAAATGTTTGCCCTTTCAAAAGAATTCATCCATTAATGAATAGAATTTACTGTAGCACTGATGATGGATTTTAATCGGGGTCAGAAGCAAATGCAGAAAACTGAAAAAGCAAAGCGAAAATCCGTTAAAGAATTTGAGAATTATTTTCTGCACAAGGTGGACGAATTTAAAAGCTGATCTCATTTGGAAAAACTTTAGGGTGCAACTTGTGTTCTTCACTCGATGTGAACTCTGCAGTATGCCAATATAGAAGGCAGAATTTCTTGAAGAGTTGTGCAGCTCGTACCATGAAATTACTATATTCCAATTAGTTGATATCAGTCTTTCTTCTGCCGGCTGAAAAGGCTTTTAAAATGGAGGCGCTTCTCATCTGAATCGATGGGGTTTTATAATCGCGTAAATACGGTGGTTGCATGCGTTCCTCGGTGCTTAAGTCATGTGAAAAAGAGGAAAAATTCGCAAAAACCCTCTTAAACGCGTGACGGTCCCGTGAAATGCATTTTTTATATCCTCAGGTTGCGCTTTGAAGCTAGACGGTAGCAAGGAGCTTGAAATTTCAGGAAAGGACATTCCACGGGGATCGACGTCATGTCAGTCTTTCGTTTTCGAGATTATTTCTTTCGGTTTGAGCGAGCTCTTCATCGATGCTACTGGGATTTCCTCGGGTCCAGTCGATCCCAGAGCGAATTGCGACGACGGGAAAGTTATCATCGCAGACTCAGTCGCAGGAGTTCAGCGGATCTTTTGTCAGGAAGAGTCCAGTCCATATCCATGGTCTCTCCACGTTCCCCTCACCAACAACTTCACCATCGACACCACATTCCCAAAAAGTAAGTATTTTTCGATGGCTCTCTCCAGGAACCTTCAGAATTTATTTTTCAAACTCCCGTAAACATGTCAGAAAATTCGCGCGAAAATTCACGTTTCGAGCACCATGTGCGCGAATATGAATAGAATTCCGGGTAATTCTTTTCTCCACTATAACCGTCATTTTTTCTTGCGTTTATTCGCTATTCCCTCGAAAAGGGCACAGCCTTTCCAATAACTTTCTGCGACAGTGGAGAGCTTAAAGTTTTATAAGGCCTGCATAAGCCTGCCACCACGCAGCGAAATTCACCACAACGAAGAAAAGAACGCGCTACTCATTTTCTGCATATTTCGGGATTCGATCGGAAGGCATTTCGAATTTCTTTGTTCATTAAGCAGGCTTTTCACAAGATAGCAGTATCATCTGAAGAACATGCGATGAAGAATGACGACGATTAATTCATTGAAAGGAGTTCATTATTCATCTGTTTGTTCCATGGGGAGTTTGGTGACTCATCACTCGAATGTTCATAGATGGGAAAGCCCGTGCATTTTAAAGATACTGTATCACTGTTTTTATGTTGTAATAATTTCAACGTTACATTTTAAAAGGAACTAAATGAATTGATTCCAATGCAATTTTCATTTATACTCAAGGGTGTATTGCAATATCAGACTAATAAGTTGCTTAGGAAATACACATGTCGTATACAGCGTTATACTCTAACAGCAATTCTTTAAGTAAAATATTGTAATGTACATGGGCATTTTTAAACAATGTGGATTCAAACCCCATCTTTTCTTCCAAGGATTGGTGTTTACAAAAATTAATTTGTAAATCAATCATTCTGAAAAAAAAATTTATTCGAATCATATTCTTTCTTACGAATGATGAGAAATCTAATTGGTTGGATAATTTTATATTTGAAGGCTCATCGATTGAAAAGATTAAATGATTAAATAACCGTGTCAGTCGTAAGAATTCGAATTAAATTCCAGTCTTGGTTCAGTAAGTAGTAATAAGGGCACTAGTTGCAGAAGAAATACTTTTTTGACGAGTTTCGACTGATTCAACAGCATTAGAACGACAGAACCTGTTGTTCAAGATTCGATTGATCGTTTTTGAAGACGTTCATCATAGACAGAAGTTTTAAATACAAGGAATTGAATTGGGACTGTTTGTCGAGGATTTGTTCAAGCATTGTTTTTCTTGTAAGAGGGATTTACGCGGTGAAGTAGGTTTGAAGAGCTGCAATGTTCACGGTTTCAGAGCGCTCAACGACTGGATTCAAGTTTCGTGTGAGACCGATGAGCTGCGAAATCGATATCAAGGACTCTTCCGGGACATTCATGCTTGGCACACATTCCCCTTTCCCTGAAGGCTGTGAAATCCGGTTCCGAACCCCGGTTGGGTACGTTCGTCATGTGTCGCTGTCGATGCACTTGGACGAAACCCCGGACAAGTCCGAAAATTGCGTCGCAATCGTTTCCGCGTCGATTTTCGACGATGACGTCACTTCTTGCCTTCCACGGACGCTGTCTAAAGCCGAGTCTGATTTTAGGATCAGCTTCACGGCCGCCGTGAGCAAGGTCACTGTCAGCTACTGGGTCACGGTGGACGTTGTCCGCTGGGACGTTGAGTCGACAACCGAATGCCTGTATGGCTGGGTTCCATATGGGAAATTTTGCCTTGCGGCCATCTTCGAGCCTTTGTCGTGGAGACAAGCCGCGGCTGATTGTGTATCTCGCGACTCGACGCTGCTGACGATTGACAGCCGTGAACGGGCACGCTTGATCGGAAGTCTTCTTCAAGCCAGGTGAGTGAATGGAACGAAATCCCGGCATGCCTCCCAGAAGTTGCTTGAAACTTCCGTTTGATCCAGTTTCAATATGTGTAAATAGAGCTGATGAATTCCAAGAATAAATGGAAGAACCGACTCATTGCACGTGCACATTAATCTACTTTCCTATACATAGACGCCTTCTATGTTTATTTCTGAAAGTTAGATTACCTATTACCTATTACCTAAAAATGCATTAATATACAGTAGATAATTTTCAACAATATTCTTCCTATAAAGACTTTTATTTGTCGTAAATATGTCTACAACAGTTCACGAGAATTTCTGACAATGTTTTCCGCTACAAGAACCAAAAGTACTGTACTAGATAATCTGGATTCCAATCCTTGTGAAGCACTTTTTTGCGAGCTAAATACACACCTGGTTGCAACGATCGTCATTCCCCTTCATGGCAGAATCACATCCCAAAATGATTTCAAAAATGCATCGAATATTCTGCTCAGTTCTAAATCGAAAACGAGCAAAACTCCAATGAAGAATATCGAAGAAACGGAGTATCGTAGGCACGCTTATTCATTTTAAAAAAGAAAGTCAGTTCAGACGCTAAATACAAACAAATTAAACCCGAAAGGATTCGAAAAAAGCTGGCGAACAAATTTTGTCCGAAACTGGAAAGACACTGAAGTTCGTATTTGTTTGTACTTTACGTTTTGATTACGAAGCAAAAGTCGATAAAAATGAAAGTGTTGATTATAAGCCAATGAATGATGGCGGGGGAAAGATTTTGATTATAGTCTTAGAACTCTGCTCTTATGAATTTAGAGTATATGTCTTCATCGAGAGAAGTACGTCTTCATTTCACCTCTCACAGAGTGACAGCGGTATTTTGTCCAATATTGCACACAGTTTTATCGGCAGAAACTTTTTATTCGACGAAATTGACCCTGGTCATGTCAGATCATTCATGAATGCATATGCAGCTCATTTTTCACTATATTAATTCAATTAAGGTGTTTCATTCCTCTAAATCAGTGGTCTCGACCCGTGGTCCGCGAACCGGCACCGGTCCGCAGACGTTTTTTGCCGGTCCGCGGGAAATTTTGAAGATATTGAGCCTCTTCTCTTTACCTAATTCGGAAGGACAACGGCAGTTGAATTATCTGATAAAAACATAAGTTAGCTTTTCTCCTAATAACACTTCAGACAAATTTTCACCTGCTGAAAATAAATTATTTTCATTTTTCATACTGAGAAACCCTTCTCCACGCCCACCTTTCTAATCTTTTGATGAAATTCTTTACTTTCTTGTAAATGCCTGGCTAATAACATTCAAGCAAAACTTTGGTGAGTCTGCAAAAGTTGTATGAGACTTTCTTGGTCCGCATAATTTTTTTTTTTGGGAATTTACAGTTCCGTGAATTTTTTTGGGAAATTTTCCAGTCCGCGGGCCCGAAAAGGTGGGGGATCACTGCTCTAAATAGTGTCCTGGAGTTAGTCCGCCTGTATTTGGCCAGTTACACTATTATTCCTCAAGAAGCAACCCGAATTTGAATTGTTTTGTTTCAACCCTCCTTATTCTTATACAATGCTGCTTTTGCATGAGAGGTGGGAATTATTTTCAGAAATTATAAAGAATTGTCTCGCAACAACAGCAGAGCTCTGGAACTTGAAAATTGCGGGTTACTGGTGGGAACCATTTGTACGTTAGCACCAACGGCTCCCAACAAGAATTAGAGAAGGTTCACTTCATAATTCAGCACACGGTTCATTCATAAAGGTGAGCTGACGAAATTCGGTGAAATTTTTCGGAGAGCAGCTGGGAAGTTCAGGCACTCGTGCCTTCCTACCATCGGCTCATAGCGTCATCCCGCAAAGTTCAACTCATGAAGTTCTTAAACGAGAACCTGGGTTGATGAGCATTCTAACTGCCACGTCTCGCCCATGGAGCGATCTATAATAACACTACTGTAAAATTTAACGGCTCAGTTGTGGCGTGCCCCCGCATCGTTTCTGAGAAACGAACAAACTTGAATTAAAAATGCAACGCTTTCGGGGCCAGCTCGATGTGCATGAATAACCTGTGAGTCGGTTTCTCGGTGGAGCCGCTTTTTGAATTTCCAACAAGGAATGGCTTTCAATGAAAGAAATTCTCATTCTTCTCTGCCGAATATCACTCGACGGTTACGAGACAACTCACATAGCGACAACTCACACAGCGACAACTCACACAGCGACAACTCACACAGTGCGACAACTCACACAGCGACAACTCATATAGTGCGACAA
>CAJPEX010001811.1:0-49229 GCA_905338405.1 Notodromas monacha
CGGAGAAATTTTAATTAGATTTGCAACAGAGTTTCTTCGCTAAAATTTTTGGTGCGCGTCTTACACCGCGGCGCGCAGTCCAAATACAGGACTTGAGTGTTCCGCAATCTTTTCAATAGTGGCACTTATTTTTACGAGCCACTTGCCATCCCGTATTATCGTTCCTTCGGGATTGTCAGGAGGTTTTTCACGCAAAAATTGTTTGCATTGTGCTAGCTTTTTATTCAGCGGTGATCTCTAGAATTCCAAACTCCAGAGCCTCACAAATTATGGGTTGAGGTTCCTTGACGCGCCGATATGTCAATTTCCTAAACTGATACTTTAAACAATTTTTATGTCAACTCTTCGGATCAGCATAAATTGCATACCTGCACGATACTAAAATGAATGAAATTATGTTGTTCCATTTTTGTCTTCCTTCCCGAAACGATACTGCCGCTATATTTTTCAAAGCGGAGGAGTTGTGCGATTGAGATCCTATTCAAGATAAGTTTTTTCGTGCATCAAAGAAACGAAGAGAAAGCATGCCAATTGCAATGTTTTCATCCAAAAAATTGGATATCGTTACGCAGGATGCATATTGAGTTGGTGGGATATATAAACGTAAGATTAAACAGGATGGATCAGCAAAAGGTTTCGTCACATCAAAATGATAGAATTCGAAATTACAAGATTGTATTTGATGAAGAGTTTCCAAGAACTTATTTCATGGCTTTATCTTAGAATAGCCGACTCGGGGAGCTTTCAAGAAACACAGTATCATTTCAACGATGGTTTATCGAATATTGGGAAATTAAATTATTTTTACGGATGGGACTCCGAATTCTCGTGTGATCAATCGAAATGTAGACAAGGGTTCCACATATAGGTGTTTTGTGTCTACCTCACCTCTTACCCCAGGGATTTCAGTCCCATTGCAAAATCCGTGTGTTCTAGTCACCTTCGCAGTTGATGAAATCATGAAATGCAGTATTCCCGAATTCCAATTGGTCTTCATAATTATACCTTCGTTCTGAACCAAAACATTGCCGTTTCCCGAACATCTGCTCGCCTCCGCTTGTTTACAAGGAAAGGTCATCAAATATTCAAAAAAAAAAGAGGAGAAACGCTTGAAAATTTCGACGCAGCGGGGAAGTGTTTATGTAAATGCGTCATGTTTTTTGGGGAGAAAAACGTTGAAAAAACAGTTTTTGCTCTCGCGATTTGAAACCGTGTCTTCATCCGACAGCCGATTTGTATTTTCAAAAAATGACACCCCGCACAAAGCTCATGAGTTGAATATTTCAAAGTGCTAAAATACTGTACATAGGTATTATGCATAACCACAAGTAATGGCTTTCTTTAATTTATCCAATATGTTCTGTGTAAGGAAGGGAAAAAAAAAGAGTCGGTCGTGAACTTCCAGGGCCGTTCTGAGAGCCGTCGCGAAGCGCCCGGGTAATCAGGAGCACGCAGGGTAATCCGCCGAAATCCCGCCATTATTCCGACCACGCATTTATTTACTTGATTTTTTTCATTTTCAACTACGACTGACAAGGCCAAGCACGCAGTAAAACGTCCGGAGAAGGTGGCAAGCGTGGTCCTAATGCAAAGTGCTCCTTCCACTGGGGATAAGCAACCGCGCTGAGCCGGAGTCAGTCAATGAGCCTGAGCCATGCATTTGCATCTCAAGCAGGGTATTAGGAAAATATGACAACCGTGCCTCCGGCAGGGATAATAGCACCAAAACACAGACCTACTTGCTTGGGGTGGCCGAACCCTTGCATCCTCGGATTGCTCTCGGGGAAACGGTGTAGCGGTCAAGCAAATTTCTCCTTTACTCGTCACGTAAAACAAAAGGGTGTCTGACGAATTTCGAATTGTGTGTTCTGTTCGACATTTCGAACTCTCGAGAAGGGTCCATTCAAAAATTGATTTTAAAAAGACATTCGAATCAAATTCCCGACAATTTTAAATGCATCGCGGAAGACCTGAAGGCAACATTTGCGCGAACAGAAACTGCAAAATTTTAGTACTTCAAAATGCTGAAAGAACTAATGGAATTTGAAGAGAACCATTTGTGGGACAGGCAATTTGATTTATTCGCGGTATTTTCTCGCACGGGAAACCATGAGTACGAGAGCCAAATTTACGCAAGTACCACGCACCAGTCATTTTGTTTTGCAATTCCAAGAAAGCATCTATTCCATGGTCATGACATACATTCCGGTTTACATTGGACGAAAATTGCAACATTTTATAGATACACAGTAAAATTATAATTTGTGGATTTAGGCTCGAATGAACTTGAGCCAGTTTCAGTTGCTTTCTCTTTTTTATTCCTTAATTGCAATCGTGGCTGCTGCAGTTTAAACAAAATAGCTCGGAAAATGTTGACATTGAGCACCAAAACTTTTCAAACGAATCTTGCACCCTGGTATGACGCATGCTGAATGTTTTATTAAGTTTTGGGAAAAAAGGTGTGCGTGGTACTCATATAAATACGACATACAGACTATATCTCTACAACGGAATTCAAGGGGCCAGAAAAAGTTTTGTCACAAAGAGAATTTCGTTGTGAAGAGTTCGTTTAATACGGGGGAATAAGCCTATGCGACGAAAAAATAAAATAGATTCTTCGTACAGAGAAAATCGTTTTCGACAGTTTTGTTGTAGAGAGAGACAGAGGGCCCCCTTATTATCACGTATACAATATACGCCTTTAAAATAACAGAACCAGTGAACAAAACTGTGCTGAGAAATGCAATCAGTCAATGAGCCCGGTACGCATACCACAGGTTGAAAAGTCCTGGCGTAAAGAATGAACCTTTGTTTTTCCGCACTTGATGATGGGAGCGGATGCGCGTTAGGGTTACATAGCGAGAGGTTCCCAACGAGACTTGCGACGCCGGCAATTCAAGATCCCGGGGCCGGGAAGAAGGGGAGATGAAGAAGGCCGCTAAAACGCGGGGATGGCCACGAGGAGATAAAGAATGGGAACCAGGGTCTCGAAGTCAGGCCCGTAATGATATAATGATGACGTATGACTTCGCAGGTCAAGCCGCAACTGCCACTGCCGCTCCGTGCTCGAGATAATGGTGAATAAAAACCGCCGCAGCGCCCGTCGGTCCAAAAGACAATAACCGGAGAAGTTTTTCCACTCCGCTCCAGAATATTGACCCTGCCTCGGGAGAAATCGCCTTCTTCCTCTCGTTGCATAATAGCATATACATACACATTATCTATATGTATATTTATATATACGTCGCACTCGGCCCGGATTGAGGCAACATATCCCGAGTCGGCTTCCCGGCGAGGTCACCAGCGCCGAATCCCGCCGCAATTAAAACCCCATCAGGACCCCGGCCTCGCTGCCGGAGTCGTCGCTTCTGGCTTGCGTCCACGTCAATTTATCCTGGCCACTGAGTGGTCTTTCCGTGCATCGTTTAACGACAGCAATAACAACTTCAAGCCGGAATGAGTCCCGTAAAATTCCAAACGTGTTGTCGAATTTTCAAAACTTCGATTTATTCGAAACCCCCTTCCGAGAAGAATAGATATCACAGCACTAGCGAACAGTCTTGCAATAAACTCTGCATTTAGCCGAATACCGCATACGACGTCGAAGATCATAAGATGCAAGTTTGCTCGTTCTTTTGTTAAAATAAAATAGAAACAATACTAGGCGAATTGAAGACCGACAAATACATAACAAATTTCATCAAAATCACAACACTTCGTCGATAACTCAGCTGATTAATCTTTCCGTATCATTGCCGCCGTCTTCCTCATGCAATGCCTTAAATGAGAACAATTTTTAAACTTAGAAAAGGTTTGACTCGAATTTGTTTTACTGTATTTAATTTGAGAGCATTTCGAGGCAAAAGTTTGAAGTGGTTGGAACTTTGGAAGTGACGATCAGTTCACAGTACTCAAAAATGACAATATATGGTCGGACCTCTTAAATCGAACTTCCCTCAGTCATAAACCTCCACAGCTAATTTTTTTTCTGGTTTTAGGCAGTATCAGCCCTAGTTTCCCTAACTCGAACCCTCTCTAAGTTAAATTTTTTCGGCTCGTTCAAGTTCGACTTTGATAGGTTCAACTGTAAGATGTGTCAACAGTAGAACAAGGAAACTATTTCCGGTGAATGAAACGTTTCACAAATAAGGGGAAAAATAATAGGAAAATATCTCAAGTCCAAGATCGCCAGCATCCCGAGCGAAATGATGACGGCGCAAGAGTGAAAACTCGCTCGGTCATGCTAGCAGCCATTAGCGCACGACAGTTGACAACTGATTTAAGAAAATATTTACCCACGAGCTGCGATTGAAAAGTATTCCATAAACCGAGGCCCCTTGTTGAGCTCCTCCCTAATTTATCTTTTTCGACAATGAGCAGTGATGTTTCTCCGGGCCTACGCATCGGGAGGTTGTATCAACGGGGATTGTTGTTCTTAGCCAGTGGTTCTCAACCTTAATCCCGTGGAGCCCAGTAAAATAATACCGGATGATATTTTCGAGATCCTGATTATCCCCGGGATTTCGTGAGCACCATAGGAAAATAAATTTGAATCTAAATAAAAAATAAGGTGCCCCAAATAGAAGATGCATGGCAAAAGAAATAAAGACTTGAAATCTTCAAAAGTACGACAAAAGCTTCAGTCGTTCAGGAACTCGTTATAGAGAAGACTGTCATCATTAGGTCGCAAGATAAGGCCAATCTTTGTGTATCCGTTATGAAAATAGACTCTGAAAAAGTATCCGCCATAGAGAATTATTTTTAAATGTGGAAAACCCCGTTTGCGAAGTAGGGACAACAGTTTTTCTCAGTTTTTCCGGGTTTCGTTTCCATTTAACCATAAACTGACCAGTCCAAATTCTTTCTTCCAGAGAAGAATCGAGGAAACATCAATTTCTTCAAACGACAATGCTCAAAATTAATGACAGGTAATTTTATCAAGCATTCGCAAATACGTTTTCGAAGGAAGTTCTTTTTCACTTGGATTCCATTCAAAAATGAGATTTTTAGAACTTCTGCAAGAGATTAGCCCAGCTGAGCTGGAAATGTGCTGTTTACGTCTGAATGAGGATTAATTTAAAGTTTGGAATTTCATGCATCATAGGGAAATTTGAAGAGTAATACCTCGAGCAAATTAAATAATAAATTATAAATAATAATAATAATAAGTAATTAATTTTGAATTAAAACCTTGAAATATTTTGATGAGATGAGCATTTATTCGCGGTTAGGAAATTTCCCAAGGACTTGGCGCGTCAAATTTGAATTGGTTGACTTTAAGACTGACCGGATCAATTTGATTACGAGTGTGCTTCGTAAAACGGTTATCGTCAAGTTATAAAGGCTCACGCTACTACGTAAAGCAATTTAAAAAGAAGTGTCGAGTTGGAAGTGAAACGGACTTCGTGTCCATTTTCGGTATTTCAATTAGTATAAAACATTTTTATACACCCTGAGGAGTTGATTAAAAGGCTCACGCTACTACGTAAAGCAATTTAAAAAGAAGTGTCGAGTTGGAAGTGAAACGGACTTCGTGTCCATTTTCGGTATTTCAATTAGTATAAAACATTTTTATACACCCTGAGGAGTTGATTGAAAAAGAGGTTTGCCCTTCTAATCGATGAATAGCCAACTCACGGTTCTATCCGACCATATGCCAGGGTAACAAAACAGAACAATCTGTTACTCGTGGTTCTCACCTGTGCTCGTTCGTTCCGCGAGCCCTCACCGATTTCCTACGAAATAACTCAGCATGATCCCGGTTTTGAAAGCGAGTGGGGATAGAATTTCTTGATGATAGATACAATTCCTTCGCCAGATGCGAGCACGAAGAACAATGAGCATCAACAGCTTCGTCATCGCAACGGAAGTCGAGCAACCATTACGTTCGGGAAATTTTCTTGCGCGATTTCTCATTTTATTTATTGTCTTCTCGACGCGAAAAAAAAAATGTGTAGCCGCAGGGTCATCCCCTGTTTCGAAACCTTGCACCTGACACTGGTTTCCGCGCAAGATGTCGTCCTTTCCGTTGATGACTCCGCAAACAATTAAGAGTTAACCAGCGGGGCTCCATCGGCACAATTCCTAATCTTCAATCGGTATTTTTTTTATATTGAATGCATCCCTGTAACGAACTTCCCTGGGTTAATCGTTGATAAATCGGTCGCGAAAGTTGATCGGAATGGGAAATTCGGTCAATTATGGGTTTGATTTCCTCGCATCACGTGGTCCACACTTCGAGACCACAGAAGAAAATTCGGTCCGATATCAGTGAAAATCAGAGGAATTCCGAAATTCTGTGCGTTCAAAAACGAGCATTTCGGGGTAATCAGCACGAAGAAGCGGGGAAAACAATTTTTTACAAGTCTTAACCGTCATGCATGACCATTTACATCCTTCAAGAAAATACCGAAACTTTAAGCGATTTTTAGAATCCACAAACCACTTAAATATTTGTGCATTTCTAAATAAACGGGATCCTTCAAAACTTTCTTTCGAAGGCCGTGGACTCGTGGACCAGCGTAAATGCCGGAGAATAAATTAAGAAAACACTGTACGTGCTTCAAATACACAAGTTTAAGTAATTATACTTTTCTATTATTCTCAGTAATCACCTCGGTGAATTTTTTATCCTCATTTTATATTGTTAAGTCTAAATGATCCTTTGCCTCACAAGTGCCAGCTGTAACGAGGCTTTAAAAATATAAATCATAAATTATTAGTTGCTATCATAGCATGTCAGCTGATTTTGACTCCGCAATTCCGCATTCAAGGAAATACATTTCAAGAGTTAAAACAAATAGTTGTGAAATTCATAAAAATTCTGGGACAAAAAAAGAAAGAAAAAGAATCTGCTCGATGATTCCCAAAAATTGCGAAGTTTTACAGATTGCTATGGCCATGGTCAGTCCAGAGCCCGAAGTACTGTACAGTACGTAACTTTTGAGGCGAAGTACGAAGACGAATTGCTCGAAAGGCAGGAACGTAGTACACCCCTCAATCATTCTCCTCATCACACTTGCAATTGGTTTATGAATAACAGTACTGATGCTAAAGCATCTGAACGAGCCCCTTATGAAAAAGAGGTGTACGTTTCAACACTGCGAAACTTGATGCGGATACTGTACAAGTGTACATAGTAGAAGACTCACTCGTTTGCCAAAACATCGTCACTCACCTTTTCAATGCAGCCAGCCCGACATTGTGCAACATTCAGAGAAGAGAAGTTCCGTAAATCCTCGACAGCAGCCACGATTCCGATGCTCGACAGCAACGCAGTCGTCACCGCCAGCGCAAGGAAGGCCTCACAGATTTTCGACATTTTGATCGATAAAATCGTTATTTTTTCACACTCGCCGAAATGCTTCTTGAAAAAGAAGAGTCGCAAATTAACCTCGTTACGCATTCATTTTTTTCTTTGGAATCCAACCACTCGCACATCAATGACATCGCATGAATCACCGAGCCTCGAAGTTTCCTCTCGAAATCGTTGCTATAATATTCTCAAAATTGCTTTGAATGGTAAAATCACTGCTTGACGCGGTAACAGAGGAAAGTAACATACATCGCTTATCCCAAAGGCATGCAGAGGGTTAAAAAAAAAGGGGGTGGGGGCGTACCAGAGCATAATGATTCAGAGCCCGAAGAACCGTGCCCGGCAGGTTTCCGGCGCGCACTGAGGCCCCATGAGCGAGGAGTGCGAGCTCAAAAGGCCAGGGAATCGCCGAGGAACTCGGGGCTTCTTCTCTGGCGCCGAATTAAACGCCGCATCGCCCTCCCGTTTCATCTCAGCGACAGTGGAACTGGACGGAGAACCCAGGAAGTCAAACAAAGAACCCTGCCCTTGTCAGAAACCTTCTCCGAGCAGCCAGCCGGCCTGTCCCATTCATCTGGAGCTCCCGAGTCCTGGGCTCGCCAAAATGAGTTTTCCGCCAAGTTCACGGCCGGAATCCCATATGCCCGTTACCAAAACTTTCCCTTCATGCTAAATGTTCTGACAATTATATTCCTTCTCATTACCTGGCTTCAGCTCTTTCCCATGGGATCGGGCGGAAAAAGACCCTCGCGGTTCATCCTGAAGAACGAAAAGTTCTTATCCCTTATGGACGCATTCGTCAGTCACCCTCTTCCTTGGTCAATCTCTCCTCCCATCAGCATCACGGGCTTCGATGATAAATACTGCATCAACAATGCAAATCATTAAAAGTAAAATCTTGGATGCTCATAAACCTTTGACAAATTCAATTTTCATCTCTCGTCAGAGGGGCTTTCGGAATTCATGAGAAATTGGACTGCTGGAATGGCCCTGTTAGATTCCACAAATAAAATACGGTACCGTAAAAAGGGAAGGCACGAACTTCTTTGTGAGCACATATATACCAGAGAGCACTTCGAAATAAAAAAAAGAGACGTATAGAAAAATAATGAGATTTCTTGGGCGGAATCCCTTGAAGATGACAACATTTTCAAAGCAGTGTTCTGCTTTGTGTTTTGTCTATCTATTTAAATCTCGAATGAGATAAAATTTTTAATGATATACGTCTGGAAAATTATTTATTGTCCACGGATAACTTTTGAGCTCTGCATGTGAAAAATTTACATATGCCTTGTGCTGGTTACTTGGGATTTTTGTCGTAGTGATGAGGACTTTTTGCTTGGAGTTTTGAAGTAATTCGAGTTTTTATTCCATTTTTGTTGTGACCTGTTTCTTGAGTCACGGTTTTTTTGCTTAAGGCAACATGGCAGGGAAAATGGTATTTTTTGTGACATGACTATGGTATCACGATGTACCTTTTTTTTTTTTTTTTTTGGACGTAGTAGTTGTCGTTGTTACTCTTTACAGTAGTCTGCCTGAGAGTAATTAAATGAATATAAGTGAATGTGTTGCTATCGATCTCTTGCCCACAAATCGTGTAATAAAACCTACCGACGTCCATTCTTGCCCTGGATGGGGATAACTGCAGCATAAAAATGTTTAATTTCCTTCTTGTGGGTAAAAAAAAGAAGAACCCATTCAGTTGTTTGTTAGTGTTCCCGAGGTAAAAACGGTTGAATGCGCAAATGTACCGTTTTGTCTCGTTGAACGACCTTGCCGCAGTAATACATTGAACCCTCGCACAAAGGCTGATCAGTTTCAGGTACAGCAAACATACTTTATTTATACTTCAAAAATTAATGAAAGAAACTGATTAAATCCATAGAAAATTCATCGAAGAGAAAATCGAAGCCTATGCAAACAAGAGAAAAAGAAAAAAAGTAAAGAATGACCTAAGAAACCAACTGAAAACAGCCCAATTCTTCAAGACAAATTTTGTTGGCATATCCTTACTTTGCGACAGCGACTTGGTTTTGATTGACAAATATTCAAGACGCAAAGAATTACTGTATTTCAAGTGTTTTTTCTTCCTCCGTGATGGAGAAAGAACTGATGGCAGCGGAATGCTATTTCAAAAAAGTCGATATCTGAATAAGTGGTCTTTTTCCGGGCAGCATTGCATCGCATTTTTGGGTGGTTCACTTGTATCCAATAAACAGTTCGCGCTTCAATCCTGATTTAGAAGTCGGCATAAACATGAATGTGCAGTACCGTAATCCGATTCGAGCTGTTTCATCGCCCGATTTCCGTTATAACCACTTGACCCCGTTGACAGGATGAAGAACGAAATGATATCATGGGTGGTCTCAGTCGTGAACAGCGTCATCATTTGCATGCCCGAATTTCCGGCCCCTGTCGACGCGAAATTCGATATAGGCGTTCTCGCGCCGAAGTGAGACACGCAAGGGGGAAAAAAGTTTTTCGACGTCTCGTCTTCTTCCCCCGGCAAGTGTTACTTCCGAGGAAAGCTTCGCAATTGAGTGCAAAGTCGGTTGAAGCTTCTCCACACCGGACTTCATGCAAGAGTAAGCGCCAAAAGTCAATCTCGAAAAATATGCAAATCCCTGAACGTTGCGGCAGGCGACCGATTGACTTTTTTGTTTTCTGTAGTTTGGAATGAACTTCATTCGCGAAATAAACCGTTCTCAGATCAAATCAATGGCACCATCAACCCGAATTTCAAGAGTTTCGCGATATGAGAGTGAAAGAAATTGTCTCAGATAAATCTCATAACTTCTCTCTCATTTGCTATGATTCATCGAAACGTCTACTAGTATTTTACTCCGTTTATGAAATCTAACCTCAAACGCGATATATAACCATCTCCTTGATGTATTCGAAAGCATTTTCCGAAGTTTAAGAAATATTTTCGAGCAGTTCTTGATAGAGTCCAGTAATTTAATGTGCAACCCTAATTTCCACCTCAGAATTCCTCGTGACATTTCCGGGAGCTTTGAAAACCCCCGTGAAATCATTCGCGTTTCTTCAGGCCTGTGTCAGATAATTTCGGAATTCGCTATGAAGAATGAAGTGTAAACGTAAAACTACCGTAATTTACTGCACATCTACACTGTCTGTGAAAATTTTGCATCGCAGTGGACATTTTCGAACTCACTATATAAACTTTGTAGGTATTAATCAGAAAAGACTAACAGACTGCATCAGAGGAAGCACCCATACAAGATAACTTGATTCATTAATTGACAGAAAATGTATTCACTTTCGTTGACAGCGTTCAATGAGAACTACCGTATTGAATTTTAAACGGGAAACCTTAGCATTACCCGTTAATCAAATCGACTCAGCGTGTCTGCGAAAGGTGGGGATCCAATACCAGGTAAAATCGAAGGCCTTAAAATAAAGGTAAGGGAATCTATTGATTATCCTGAATATTAGTGCCATCCTTTGTTTTAAATAGTGTTCTTTAATGTATTTAGAAAATTAAATAAATCAAACGTACATTCTGGAAATTTGGGCGGGTTTATAACGAGTTCCTTTGGACAGATGCAATCGATTGTTAAAAGTTTGATGAAGGAGGTCTGAATACGTTCTTGAATTCTTGGTATGCGCCTCGTAGAATAAGCAGCGAAAAAGTCTTCACGTGGAGTAAGTTAAATTAACTCGTTGGCAAGAAACCTTCAATGTCTACCTTGATTTCCTAAACACATCTATGCGTTTTTTTTCTACCATTGCCGGATTCGCCGAGTACTTCTTTGGCGCAAGAACTCGTTTTCGGTTAGAATGTCATATCGACGCGAAGTTGCTTTTCGAAAAACGCATCAATGATGTTCATGGAATGGAAAAAAGTAAACGTTTTGGTATTGTACGCATATTTTACAAAGAAAATTGTAAGAAGAAAAAGCAAGAAGAAGCAAGCATTGCATTCGAAGAAAATTTCATGGAGAAAATGGGATCCGTAATACTGTACCATAGAAAAAAAATCCAGATAAAAAAAATGCGATACTGATTATTTCTACATGAACCACTGAAGTTTCCCACCGGATCAACTCATTTTCCAAGCGTATATTGTACAGCACACAGATTTTCCTTCTGCGTCGCTCTATTTCCAAAATACTGTACATTGTATAAGTAAGGATTTTCTAAGCCTTCTTTGGATTAGTACATATATTTTCAACTCACTGTCTGAATTCCCTTCGAATCAATGCATTAAAAACCTATCCTATACTCAAAAGATGTCCTTCTCAGCTTTCATCTGATTGACACTGGAAAGGGAAGAGTGATAAAAATTTTAAAATTTTTTTGTAAGAGAAGTGAAAGGCTAATTGGGAAATTAACCCTTTATTCCTTCCAAGTTCGGTATCCCGTCAACGCAATTATTCTGCAGTGTAAGGCTAAAAAAGCCTACTGTACTTGGTTTCCTGTCTTTCTTCATATTTATCTTCCAGGAAAAGACACTGTAGCTGCTATTCTTGCTCGATTGTTTTTCTTGGTCCATTGAAGTTCGACTTAAAAATAAGGTTCCACTGTACAGTATTTAAATACGAAGTTTTCCATCGCCTAGTATTCCAGGTGTTTGGACGGAAGCAAGAGCATGCTTGTCTCCCCTTATGCATTGTCGAATGCCGTTTGCATGTTTTGCAAGAGAATCGTTTACAAAAGAGAGTAAGACTGGGACTCTGGGGCCGGGAGAATACACGTACGAGTAGTCGTATATACCAAAGAAAAATCTAGCCGTTTGCACACGCCGGACAGAAGTGGCTGGATGAGAGGCGTGGCTGACCGGTCCATTGCAATAGACATAACCGCGAATTGTTTCTTCAACTCCTCGGTTCCCCGTGTATGCCATGCTGGTCTCGTGAAGTGGCTATTTTTATTCCTTTCAGCTTCTTTCCGCCCAATCCTTTGTCTGCCCGCGTGTTTGTGTTTTGCTAAACAATCCTGGACAGGCGGACGATTCCTCCCGTCGCTCGAATCCCTGTGTATATACCTCCGCCTGGATCATCACGTCCGCGGGACAATGCGGGGAACAACCGCCTCCGGATATTTGGATAGCAAATTCTAAATCCCTCAATTTCGCCTGCGCTATGAGCCATTTTAGGCGCACACACACAAAAAAAGCAAAGATTCCGAGGGGTCTGCACGATCACATGAGAACAAACCGATTTTGTTAGTCATTCAGAATGACGAAGAAAAGGCCGGACTTTCCCCAAATGCTTTCTTAATGATGCGAAAGAAATTTCCATGCTGTGAAAAATGTCAACTTTTTTTTCGACGAATATCGCTATTTCTCCAGCAAATGCTCTAAACGCTTCAAAGAGAAGTACTGCAGTACTAGTGCACATCACACTCATACCGGAATTTCCGGATGACAGATTTTTTTCATAGAATATTTTTCATTTGATTTTTTTTGCGGTGAGTTTCATTCTGTAACGCTTTGTAATAAAAATGCGTGCATATGTGCACTACATAGAAGCCTTAATCTAATGTGAGCGCATTTTTTAAAGCGTGAATTCAAGAAACCGTTCCTAAAATAAAACATAGAAATGAATACAATGCTATATAGATGCTTTACGACTAAACGCATATACTGCGTATACGAGTTTGTCAAATTCATATTTATTGACAGATTTCCTGAAATTCTAAATTTCAAGTGTGTTCCTGGGGCTTTGATGAATTTGGCTATAAAATGCTCGTCAATCGGAGGAAGTGTCATGGCATCATTTTCAATTCCTTTGTTTCAATTATCATTTTTTTCGACACTTTCGCTTTTCCAGACGCAAGCATTCGGTCATTAGCACGAAAAAACACCAACACTTCTGTACGAAATTTATTTTGCCTGGAAACGACATTCAATTTTTTATTTACCTAATTTATCGTCAGGATGATGCGAATTACAATATTTCGGTCGAAATGCGAAGTTATTTATCAGTATAACAGCTAAATGGACATCGGGTTTTGAGGGGAGAATTATTCAATAAAATATCACACATCATGAAAGATGCGCAAGGATTTCTGCATTTACGGTAAAAGCTTCTGAGAACGACTTCTGCATTGATTCTAAATACTGCGTGCCAAAGCCGGGCTATATAACGTTTCAGAGCCTGAGCTCCGATGATTTGTCGGTCGTAATTCGCTATAATCTCAGTTACCCAGAAGAGTATTTGCAATAATACCCTGCAGAAGAGCTCAGCTTCCCGGCGAAAGGAGGAACTGGGGCGCTTTGAAATAAATTTTGCAGCAAACATGCCCTGGGGCTCTTTTCTCCGACGCACGGGTTGCGAAAAGAAAATGAATAGGCTCCCGGGTTCTTTTGTGGAGGTGGCGATGCGTGGATAATGTCCCGGCGCGATTGTTTGCGCGAACACGGGCGAAGAGAAGCTTCGGTTGTGCAGTGCGACGCCTCCGATCCCTCAAAATGACTCGCAGGTGAGCACTGGTCGAAAAGGGAATCATCGGCTGCCACCTTTTGTCCGGATCTCGGAGAATTCCGAACGCGCAACAGCCAGAGCGCGTCGCCGAAGCCGGAACATTGGACGACACTGAGCCCCACTCGAACGGCCATCCTTAATGGAATTATGGGACACTGCGGGGGATCAGATCCTTTTTGCCCGCTGCTGTCAGCTGAGGCTCTGGTCTCTCTCCTTTTTAAGGGGTTTCCTTCCAACAAAAAACCCGGCTGGCTGCTCCTTCCACTGCGAAGCATTCAACCGATCTCCCCCAAAAAAAGAAGGCCCAGGTTCCGCATGAATGGGACGTGTTTGCGTCCTTGTCAGGGCAACCTTTTATTCCCATTTCATTTATCGGCTATCAGGATGATTTTCTGTTTTCAAAAATTGTCCCCGCTGCCATCAATGCACCATGCTTGCTCGTTTCAAACGACGAACAATGCCTTCAATAGCACCGTGAATATTTGATATTATATTTGCATATTCGGCTATAAATCAGGGTTTCAATCAACAGTCCTCTGATTTCATGCCAAATAAAGCGGCCTCTCTCATTTCAATGCGAGCAGCATTATTTCCTTCAGATTGACTTCAATTCCAACTGCAGAAATCCTTTTTAAGTTAGGTCACCCTGATTATGCTGGGAATAGTAAAAATAAAACACGCGGTCCAATCGAAAAGAGTACAAGGTATAAAAAATGTCCGTCTGAAAAATTTTAGAAGCAAGTCCATGAGGTTGAATGGAATATTTTAAGCATTAATATTGGTCTCTGAGACTGGTCGGAATGTCAATACAGTAATATCAGGTAAAGACACATTTGAATACTTTTCTCATCAATGTGATGCTTTTGCAATTTCGAATATATAAGATTTTTCATTGCTCGAGCGAAACAATCTGGCCATTAGACCGAATGATAAACTTCATTCAAAATTTGCATCGGGCTGATGCATTTTTTGAGATGATGAAAATTAGAAAAAAAGGCCACCTTTTTTTTCAAATCCGCATCAGCGCATGTTGATCCTGGTGAGGGTAAAAAAAAAAATCCCCATCGACCAACTTCATTTTAAATAAGTGGCAAACTCCTCCAATTCTGAAGACTGGCTTCAGTTGGAGTTATGCATTACTCAAACGGAAACCGATTGCATCTTTACAAAGGAACAGACGCGATGGAGCAACTATTTTGATCATTAGCCCACCAAAGCACTCAATAAGTACAAGAATAAACTTCTGCCTAAAATGTCATAAAAGATGATGAAACATGGCTTTCCGTGGTTCTGATCAGCAGATACACTGGAAAAGAGGTGTTCGATCAAGTCTTTCGTCTCCTAATGAACGTGAAACACGCGTTTTGATGACCAAGAACCGATGCGCTAATGCGGAGGCTGCTTCCGTGGCATGTCACCAGTGTGTTTTCGGATTCTTCCACCGTACCCAAGAGCATTAATGAGAATTCTAGCCGTAAATGATTATTGCAAACAATGAAGCCTAATGAAGGTCTCAACGATGTGAAAAGTTATTCGGATAATTAGCCGCGACAGACGGCGCAGTCGTTCCTTCCCGGCGAAATGAATGCTGCCGCGGATTCGAGCGTCGGACCTGTGGGAAAAAGGATCTAGAAGTTACACTAAATAGGGCCGTACGCCTAACTACTATACCTATTCTTGTATCAACAACTGTGTGACGTTAGACCTTCGGTTTCGTACGACCTCTTATGTCTTGACTTTTTACTGTGCTCTTGGTGAGAAGCTGGCAATTGTGAGCAGGCTGGGTCAAGTGAGCGCCGGGCGCAAGTGCGCTTAGAACAACTGAGTATCAAGGACAACTGAGCGACCGACTCCCGATGAAGTTCGAATGGTTTCTAAGCAAATTATCAACTAAATTCTCAAGGTTTCATCGTTTTAAAGTTTTTTCAAGTCAACATCCCTTTTAACTGATGGACAAAATATTGCTCGAATTATCCTACCTCTGTTTACCTGTGTCTGAATTTTGGTTGCTTATTGAGAGGTAAAAGCGCAGCCCGCATGTCGAGTAATTTTTGAGTTTAAAGACTTCAGATTTCTGCAAAGGGACGTATTTTCTTGGTTTTGTGGGAACGTCATGAATAATTCCCTAGGCCATTACTCAAATTTTTTTAAACATCGGAATATGGTATTTTACTGGGAATATTTGATTATCTGGTTTCGGACACCCAGTCACAAGTCTCGATCATCAGATTTTCATTATGCACGTTTGAATGCAAATTTGAGGATAATGTAGACCATTTTTTAGAAATGATTTCTTTTTCTGTGTCACAGTGGGTAAAACACTCCTGCACAGGTTTCCGTGATGCTCAGTTGTCACGGGAGCTCAGTTGATCGAACTCAATTATTAGTCAGGGCATTATTAACTTTTCTTTAAAATTATGGAGTGCAATTCTAACCCTGTATTTCATTGAAGATCTTGTGTTTGCTTATTTGGTCAAAAGCGTCCATTCATGAGTCTGAATCATCTGGTTTTTATTGCAATGCACTGCACACCGAGAAAAGGATGACAATTTGAAGATTTAATCACCCATTCTTTTAGGGATTTTTTTTCCTCGCAGGGGACTGACGATTCACAGCTTACTGGGATGCTCAGTTGTTCGTGGCGCTCATTTGACTGGCGCTCAGCTGGACGGCACTCAGTCGGACAATCACAGAGCGAGGCAACCTATTTTCCGAGGTGCGCGCGCAATTCATTCCGCTGTCATTGCTCCGAGATTATCATGCGGGATTCTCGACAGTCCCCGGGTCGGGATTTATTGTGAGTATCAATTAATTCACCCGCTGCGGCCCCGCGGGGATCGCGATTCATTGCCGATAATGGGCGCTCAGGAATGCGGTGTGTTGACTAGTCGTCATCGCCGCAAATTGACTCCCGTATGCGTTCCCTCTGTGACGAATTTCGCCCCGCGCATTCCTTCTGCGCCGGAGAAATACTCGAGGTGCGGAATTCCTGGGTAATGGTTTTTGGATGACCGCCAGATTGGCGTTTTCCGGCGGGCCGCGCTGCGTGAGGACGCGGCGGGAGTGATTTTAATTACCCACACAAGCCCGTCGTTGGAAGAGAACCGAGGAAATCCGATGCAACAACTGTTTCTCCGGGTCATTCCCCACTCCCGCGGGAGAGCAGAAAATCGCGGGTCCCGAGCCGAGAGTTCCAATTTGCATCCGCTCAAGACATATACGTAAGCCGGCTCGGCTGGNCTAGATCTTCAATGTGATTTATCCCGGCATGCGGATTGATGATATGGATAAGAACATAGTTGTTGACACACTGCAATCTGGAAGCCAAAGCATGCTGGAGAATACAGAACTGAAAAATGACACGAGACGGTGAGAAGGCAATGTGAGCAGGCTGGGTCAAGTGAGCGCCGGGCACAACTGAGCTTAGAACAACTGAGTATCAAGGACAATTGAGCGACAGACTCCCGATGAAGTTCGAATGATTTCTAAGCAAATTATTAACTAAATTCTCAAGGTTTCATCGTTTTAAAATTTTTTCAAGTCAACATCCCTTTTAACTGATGGACAAAATATTGCTCGAATTATCCTACCTCTGTTTACCTGTGTCCGAATTTTGGTTGCTTATTGAGAGGTAAAAGCGCAGCCCGCATGTCGAGTAATTTTGACTTTAAAGACTTCAGATTTCCGCAAAGGGATGTATTTTCTTGGTTTTGTGTGAACGTCATAAATAATTCCCTAGGCCATTACTCACATTTTTTAAAAGATCGGAATATGGTATTTTACTCGGAATATTTGATTATCTGGTTTCGGACAACCAGTCGCAAGTCTCGATCATCAGATTTTCATTATGCCCGAATGGATGCAAATTTGAGGATATTGTAGACCATTTTTTAGAAATGATTTCTTTTTCTGTGTCACAGTGGGTAAAACGCTCCTGCACAGGTTTCCGTGATGCTCAGTTGTCACGGGAGCTCACTTGATCGAACTCAATTATTAGTCATGGCATTATTAACTTTTCTTTAAATTATGGAGAGCAATTCTAACCCTGTATTTCATTGAAGATCTTGTGTTTGCTTATTTGGTCAAACGCATCCATTCATGAGTCTGAATCATCAGATTTATATTGCAGTGCACTGCCCACCGAGAAAAGGATGACAATTTGAAGATTTAATCACCCATTCTTTTAGGGATTTTTTTTCCTCGCAGGAAACTGAGGATTCACAGCTTACTGGGATGCTCAGTTGTTCCTGGCGCTCATTTGACTGGCGCTCAGCTGGACGGCACTCAGTCGGACAATCACAGAGCGAGGCAACCTATTTTCCGAGGTGCGCGCGCAATTCATTCCGCTGTCATTGCTCCGGCTAATAGTACGCCCTAAGAGCTGTCAGGGGCCCAGCCCTAAATAACACTCATAGTTAATTAAGTGGGCGACGCCGGGGCGCCCCTAGCGCTAAGTAACGGCTATTACCCGCGAGTCCTTACGCCACAGTTGACTAGTCGTCATCGCCGCAAATTGACTCCCGTATGCGTTCCCTCTGTGACGAATTTCGCCCCGCGCATTCCTTCTGCGCCGGAGAAATACTCGAGGTGCGGAATTCCTGGGTAATGGTTTTTGGATGACCGCCAGATTGGCGTTTTCCGGCGGGCCGCGCTGCGTGAGGACGCGGCGGGAGTGATTTTAATTACCCACACAAGCCCGTCGTTGGAAGAGAACCGAGGAAATCCGATGCAACAACTGTTTCTCCGGGTCATTCCCCACTCCCGCGGGAGAGCAGAAAATCGCGGGTCCCGAGCCGAGAGTTCCAATTTGCATCCGCTCAAGACATATACGTAAGCCGGCTCGGCTGGAGCCAATTTCGTCGCGCAGCGAAAACGCCAGGGTCTTTCGGGAGTGAAAACGGGCTGGCGACGAGGCGCTGGAGCCGAAGAGCCCCATCCAGGGTTATTGGAACACAGCACCCATGGAACCACGTCGCCCATCACGTTCCTGTCCGCTTTTCACATCATCGATCTGACGTAGTACAAGCGTATCAGTCCTGGTTCCCCAGGAAATAGAACATCGGTAGGAAACTGACTAGCGACAGTTTCTGCTTTTTTATCGTGGGTTTTAAAGATCGAGCTTGGGCCTGAAGATCAGAGGATTTTTTCTATCGGTATCCCCTTATCCTGACGGAGGAAGGCTGTTATGATCTTTATTCTGGGATGATGCGTTGGTGAAATAAAATGCAGCTGGGATGTTTCTCTTATCCTTCGGTGAACAATGCGCAGGAGACGTTCGTTCATTTCTAGCCTTTTGAAAGATCGATGGTTTCCTATGCAAGGAGGAACCCGTCGTCCCCGTATTTGATGTCGGGTTCGCAGCGTTTCGGGATAAGCATTGATGAACGTTTTCGCAATCTGAGCAAAATAAAATGAGCATCAGTATACCAACCTTGTTTTTGCTATTAGCTCAAACGAAAATATATCACATGCAGGCAATAATACGGTATAAACAAAACAAAAACAAAGCGCTAAAAAAATATGAATATTGGGAAAGGTCAGGCGCATTAAGTGCCAAAAAGTGGCTGAGATTTTTTGGGATGGGCTATATTTGAGCGTATTTAATGCATTCGGACAAATTTCGGAATTCTTTCCTGATGAGGAAAATTTACTTAATTGGGATTTTTCCGATATATAAAAATGATCCATTTAAGATAATGTGTTGCTTTCAACACATTCACGAATAATCGAAATGGGGGAGCAAAGAAATGTCAATGCGACTTATATAAAAAGCTGTTCTGCTTTGGAAAACTTGGAATAGGATTGCTCCAGTCTGTCCAGTCTAGGTATCCAGGATATCAAAGTAATAATGTTTTCAACATTTGATTGATGTTTCAACCGCCCAACAGTGTTCCTCAACCATTGGCTATGGACCAGGAAATTTCCATAAAATTGTTTTGCAAACATGCAAATTTCCAAATAGCTTTCTGCGGACTGGCGAAGTTTCATACAAATTTTGTGGACTCAAAGAAATTTTTGTTTGGAAAGCTTTATGTGGAAGGTATTTAAATTTTTTTCTTTCAAAAATTGAGTTCAGAACAAATGAAGCAGCTTTTAGTGGAATGTCTTCAAACATTAGAAAATTGGGATTGAAGATAGGTTTCTCAGAATGAAAACGTACACTAATTTATTTCAGCTGGTGAAAATTTGTCTGAAGTGTTTCTAAAATAAAAGTCAACTTTTATTTTTAATCAATACTTCAGCTGCTACTGTCTTTCCAAAATTTCAGATAAAGATTTCATCCCCCCTTTTGATGAATGTATCATGCTGAAGAAAATTTCCTGTGGACTGGCGAAAAACTTTTGTAGACCAGTGCTGGTCCGCGGACCATGAGTTGGGGAACACGTGTTCCCAAACTCATGGCATATATAGGTAACTTTGGTGGGATTTGAGAAATCTGACAGAAATAAATTTCGAATTTTTTTCTTAGCAACCTAAATTAGGTTGACTATGCAGATGCAGCAATAAAATCTTACAGATTCGACCCGATTTTCTTTGAATTTAATGTTTATTGATTTTTTGTCGTGAGAATATGTTCATGGGAAAAGTTTTTTTTGAATGCACATCGTGAATGAAAAGCAATGCTCCAACATTCTATTCAGCTGACAAGATAGTTGATAAAACTACTTCGTTAGTTCAATTTCTTGTTCATCTCCAACAACCAATGAAATAATATAATTTCTAGAATATAAATTTCAAACAACGGTATGCAGCGTTCAGAATTGATAAAGCAGCTCAAAAACGGTGCACAGTAAAGTACTAGGATTATGTACATATTTCGAACAGAGTTTCTCGGCCCTTTTGGCCCGAGCAGCCCTTTTTACGACGGATTTATTTGAAAGAGCCCGTCTGAAAATCATTTTCCGCGGTGGAGCCCATTCAGAGTATACCCTACACCTTTAAATACGAGTACTGCATTGATACTTTCTTCCTTCCGCTCAAGTTGCACAATGGTAGTCATTGCATGCTATTCGCCGGCCCTACTCCTTGATACTAAATTTGAAAAACTCCACTGTAAAACATTTTTTCTGACCTAGTTATCACGCAGACTTATTTGGGAAGTGAAGATGCAAAATGAATATCTGAAGCACTGAAGGATTACGCCAGATTCGAAGGGAGATTCAATTTTCAGAGATGAGGCGTTGACTGAGTTGCAAGTGGGGCATTTTCGCTCAAATTTCAGGCACCCCGAGGAAAGCTAGGACGGCGACAGTAGATTCTCGTTCGAGGGTTAACGAATTTTAAAAATCTGAAAAGCCTGTGCTCAGAGAAAAGTAATAAGTTCCTGGCATTCTTACATAGAAGCTTTTGAACTGCAAAAGCTAGGAATGAGGCAAACGTAATAGACTTTTCTGCGACTGGACTGGAATGCAACGCGCGGCGGACTCGACAATTTTCCCCTGCAACTCCGCGGCGCTGTGACATAAAGTGAATCTCACGTCACCCCCGCATTCTCCACTCGGGGCCCCATTCGTCGCTTTCACGCGCGAGGACGTCTGGAAGGTGAACCCCGCAGCGGGATATTCCGGGGCGCGTTTGTGTCGGTTCCTTCCGCAACCCCGTATGACTGGTGTCCCCCGCGAGTTGCTAATGGGAGGAGGGAGAAATACTATTCAGCTGTCCCCGCTTTTGTGGCTGTCCAGCGTTTCGTGAACAAGGTTTCGATAAGAAAGTTACACGGACGAGTGAACCGCGCTGCTTCCGGTGCGAATTGCAGCCCATTGGCCCAGGAACATTCCATTTTGCGGCCCACAAAACGTGCATAGCTTTTCTTTTCTGTCCTGCTTCCACGGCCCCAAACATCTTCAGAATATCCGTGACGAGGGTACAATAGTAACCACCAAATTCTACTCCTTTGTGCCGGACCATTTTACCCTCTTTCGTCTCTGAATTGAACCATCGATCAGCGGACAAAGTTTAGAAATAAGCGCATCAAGACTTCTAGGTTCGGCTCACTTTAAACAGAAAATAACTCCGAACGTTTGAATCAGGATTTCACTATATCGACGCATTTTCTTCCGATTTTCAAAAGCTCGAAATAAACCCAATGCATCTACCATACCAAACGAAATCCACACTAACGCTTTCTTCAGTCATCAATAATCCTGAAATGTTGTTGTGTATTGTTCTGAACTTCAAGAACATTTACCAACGTTACCTTCTTTCAAAATTTTTCCAACGTGAGATACTTTTACACCAAAACGTGCTCCTCATAGAAGAAATGCTTTCTGTGATGATGCTATGCACAACTACTGTATTACAGTAGAACCTCTACAAGTGGAATTTCAAGGGACCAGCAAAAAATTTGAGTCAGAGAGGTTTAGAGTTCGGCAAACAAGCGTTTGGAAGGATAGAAGAATTGCAGGAAATCATAAATGGTGATATTCCAGGTCTCAAATTAAAGAATAAATGAGTTGACAGTATGGTGAACTAGGATGCTGGGGCTCATTTGATCAATTATACTTTCATTTCCTTCCAAATCACATTAAGCTATAGTACTCTTTTATTGCTTTTCTCTTCCTTGTGCCGCGAAGATAATAGCCAAAAAGACTCAGAAAATCCAAGTTACAGGCATTTTAGAAAAAAATCCTTTGAGTTAGGGAGGTTTTAAATGCATTGTTCCTAAGGGAATTCAGCAGGGGCTTGAAAAAAATTGACTTCGGAAGATAGTTGACATGAGAAAGTTAGAATTATCATGCATCAAGGTTCAACTGTACAATATTTTTATTCCCCTAAAGGCCTAAAGAAATATTGCTTATACACAGCCGTGATCAGTGAACCAACATAATTACTTATATAGAAATTGTTCTAGTGGAAGAGTTGTACATTGCTGAGACCTGCCATGTTATAAAATTGTTCGAAAAATAATCAGGAAAAACTGATATGGTTATAAACACAGGCATTGAACGCATTTTCTTTCGTAATCTCAAACACTAGCACAGCAGTTGCGAAAATAATGGTCGCATTTTATCAATTTGGGAGACACTTTAAAATTAAATCAATCAAAAATCGCGAAAAACGAGAATAACAATATCGTGTTCGCAATTTGTCCCGAAGACCTTCTGCATTTCCAAGTGGGACATTCAAGCACGACTTCCAAATCAGACAGATTTCCTGCTGCTGGTGCAGCGAGCCGGAAGGACTCCAGCAGACGTGCCGGAAGGTGACTCAATTTGGTCCTCGGAATTCGGGTCGACGGAGGGTTTCTTTCTCCCCCCGCTGCCCGGAACGCCAAGTTTGCGGAAATTTGTCATGCAGGCAGCCGAAGCCCGAGAAGAACCATCGGACTCTGATCGCGATCAATAAGGTCCCTGACCCAGAGCATGGTGTGCACGCACCTCCGCTTCCCAGGCAGCTTGAGAAGGTATTATTATGATGCATGGGGATCAGCCGAGCTTCTTTGCCCCTCTCGGCAGCCTAAGTGGACGCCACCCTTTCATTTCCTGTAATTAATTGAGCTTCTCCCGCGCGCCGTCACGACATCGGTCTCGATCCCGTCCTCGGATTACACGCCGCGCGGGTTTCTGGAAGGAAAAAAGAAACCCCATCCATACCGGGGTCGATGTAATGCTCACGTACGCCAACCAGAGCTTCATCGAATAATGACGTCAAATAAGACCACGGGAGCTTTTCTGCGGGCCGTCACTCGCTTTGCCCCGATTCGTCCAGGTCTAGGGTTCCAGACGGCGGGGAACCGGTCGAATCAACCTCTCAGGTTTCATGGCTGCATTCATCACCTTTGTTTCGGTCCCTGTTCAGCAGTGCCCTGAAGCCAATTCTTCGGAGCCCCCTTGTTGCAGACTTCCAGCTTCTTCCCGCCAGGTCAAGGCGCTCGAATAGTTTCATATAAGTCATACCCAGCGCTCTTCAGCTCCTTCCAAATGTCTACTCCAGTGTAGAGCCTGTGTAGATTACGCACGAAGTTAATTTGCGAATGATTGTGTCTCCCTGTGCTGGTTTTAGGGGTACTCATGATGGGCAAAGGGGATTCTTACTGAGAAAAATGAAGAAGCAGCATGAAGAAAAAATTGCTGGCTCAAGCCTGAAAACATGCTTACTGGCCTAGATTCTTCTAGAAAATTCATTCGAAGACAAGCTTGAAAACCCTGACGCATGCTTTCATATCTTTAAGAACCCCTATTCGTCGTTCAATATTGCAATTAACAGGATATCGCTTCGGTCGAGTGGAAATGCTCATTTCTGGCACTGATAGTTTATGAAGCATGGCATTGATACATAGAGTAAAATCATCTTTTTATCGTAGCAATTTCTTTCACAGGCATTTTTTCAAATGGTTCCAACACTATATCTATATAACGAGATGGTATACAAATTTTGAATAACGCTGAAAATCGACTGAAAGGAGCTTTCTTTTGAATACATATTTTTTTAAATAAATTTTAGGCGCGAAAAATAACTGAACGTATGGTACGTGTATAAGTTTATACTGTAAAGAGAAAGACCGAAAGGGATATCTTCTATATTAGTGCCTTATGTCCGTAAGTTGAGTCATAAGCAACGAGACGAGAATTTCGATTCAATTTTTCGTGCCATGAACACCCTTGGAGGGGGGAACATGGTCCTTGGCCCAGTTTCTCACAACAATCACCCCGTCCGTAAAAAATTCTTAAATGTTTCCGCTGGTCTGCAGGTGCACAAAAGGTCAAGAAACACCAGTCTTTCAGAAGTTGGTTCAAAGAAAGCATTTCGTCGAATCCCAGCCCATGCACCCCTTTGTATACGGGGATGGAACCTGCCGTCGGGTTTCCTCCAGAATCACCGATTACTGTATGAAGGTAAAATCGGATAATCGTTCTTTATTTTGTACTTTTCTTGTACGCCTTTTTTTGCACTTGCTCTTCATGCATTTGATTTCGACCGATAGGAAATAGAAATAATAAAAAACTCTGAATTCGGAAGCATCATCGGATGAGTGAGACTTTTCCATGTGCAGAACCCCCCATTTTTGGATGGTGTTCCAGGAAGTACAGTCGAAGAATTCGAAAAAAATTACTAGACCCATTCGTTTTTTATCATCGGAAATTAGCAGAACTTCGGTTGCATGAGCTTCTATCATTTAGAAAATTTCTTCAACGTGCCAAAATTTAGGTTGTTGAACGGAAAAAAAGCTGCATGCCTGTATACTTCGCACGTGAGCTGCTTCCTATTCAGCTGACTGACGTTAATTTTGTTGTAAATTTTGTGTAAAATTAACATGTTTCTGTACGATTGAGCAAGTTTATTAAATTTTACATTTTAGATTGTAGTATCGATGTTTGATTACCCATGATAATTGAAGATGTAGAGGCCCACGGAGACCCTGCTGAAAACCGCATTTATTCGGTTTCAACCTTTGAAAGAGCTGTCATCGACGGCTGGATTTTAAAACGCTTAATTCAAAACGAGGGGTTGCTTTGTGGGGAAAAAAAAGTCGCTGCTGGGAAATTTCGTTGGGGCTTCGCCGGAAGCAAAGTGGGAGGAGTAGGAACGAGGACTCCCGGAATAGGATAAATCTGGTGGAATAGGGTCTGCTTTTAACATGACTTCGCCGTTGACCACGACTAAATCTTCCGCCTCTGTCAGCAGGCACTCCGCTGGCTTTTATGACGCAGCTGCCTCGGTTTTCCGCCTTCCGGACTTTTGCCTGACATGCAGTGGGAGCCTCGGAGTCAGTGTTATTGCGTCGGAGAGGCATCCATTCCCCTGACGAACACAACTGCTTTGTTTCCATGCAGGGCCCAGGAACCGACTGGGGAATGCGAGTTGCAAACGCTTCTTTTCATAGCACAGTACCTTGGTTTCCCTTTTTCGGCGAGGCTCGACAATGAAGGAGCTATCGGAATACATTCGGGACGAAGGAAATCCCGAGGAAACTTCTTGCCTTCAGGATGTGGGGCATAGTCACACTCACGCGTCGAAAGACGTCGAGGTCTATATTCGGGAACATTGCGTGGGAAATCAATGATGGATGCGGAAATAACCGAAGAGCCGAGGGTTTTTAAAACTAATGGTCTCTGTTGAACGAGAGCGAAATATCGGAAGGCATTTTCATGCGCCTGATGAAAATTGCTTTCAAAAAGTATTTCAAATGCTCAAACATGTACGTGAAACAGTTGATTGGCTATAATGCCTCGCTTTCTTTAATGCACATAAGGGCTTTTGAAGAACAGGATTGGTTGAAAAGAGGGTCAGAATTTCTCCCATATACAGGAAACTGGAAGACAATATTGAAACATGCAACAGAGCATGGCATGGCATAATGCATATTTTATTTTAATTACCTTTTTGCTAGAGAAGGGAAATTCTCTTGCACTTTGATTCCTTAGTTTCATTGTTTTACATTTGGAAAAATAGAAAAACTATCTGCAAAAATAACTACGGTATATGAATTCAGGTCACAGGGTATAACTGTCGAAATAAATGAACTCCGACAGAGCTGCTTATTTACTTCCCATGAATTTGATTTGTCGACAGTATTTTCTTTTGTTCGATTGTGGAACGGTGGATATAGTCACTGATGACGCATAAGCTGCACTGAGTTGAAGAAATGCACAAAAATGAAATGGATTTGGTTGCATCCCTGGAGCTATGTGATTTGTTACGTCAAGGCCAGGCTGTGAATTTGAATGAGTGGATTTTGCACCCGGGATCTTAATAAGTATCCCGGAATAAGTCAGGGGTTTTGCACGGTCTGTAGATCTGTGCTCCTGAAGCATAATAGTAGATAATGCGCCTGATTTACGACGATATTCAGCTTCTACTACTAAAAGTAATCAGAAAAAATACGTGGGGAGTATATATCATTGTACATGAAAAGAGCTTGCTGAGATGTGACCTCAGTTTCTTTGAGGTACATTGTTGCGTGATTACGTGATTAGTGAGTAAAAATAATTTCTCTATTCAAAAGTATCGCGTTCGTCATCAAGAGACACTGTTCAAACGAGAGGTATTTTTGTACGATGATTCTGATCATGATTTGAAACCTGGCAATGCAACCTGAATATCTTGTGATATTAATTGATGGAATTAACTCGAATTGCACTTCATTTCCGTTTAAAAGAATTATTTCCATATTTCAAACGCTCCCAATTTTCAAGAGTTTATTAGTTCAAAATTTAACCGATTTATTACTTTGTTTTCCTACTTTGCACCACTTCGTACACTGCATTACAGCATAATGCTGCGCTTTTCACGTAAAAATTTGCATACAAGCACATCTGGATTCCGAATAATCAAAACTCAGAATTTGCTTTGATTTGTTGATCAGTAATTTACATGTCAGGCAAACATATTCCTTAGAATATATGACAGGCAAATATATTCCTTAGAATATTTGTGAAATGCAAGCTGAAGGTTTACTTCTCATCAACAATTGATCGTTCATTCCATTATCACAACCTGTCACGAAAATTCTGAATGAAGAATGAAGATCCCCAGAAAATTTGCCTCGGGGTTGGTTTCACAGATTTTTCTCCTAAAATTATAACCCGAATACAATTTAAGTATATGACTTAAATGAAAAAAAAAAATCTCCGGAGACTATTGCACCATACTCGTCGACTCTTCTTATCAAGTGTCAGGGAACATCAGGAAATAAAAGTCTTGATGAAATTCCGGGTATATTGCGAGCGCATTTCCTCTGACAGCTCCTACTTTATCAGGATGTGTGCTTACGGTCAGATGATTTCGCTGGAAAGGATTTTGAATGAACGAAATGCTCCTGTGAACATAAAAAAGGAAATCTGCAGAATTTTCTGCTTAGATTCTGCAATATCATACAAGTACCCTTTCTTGATTTTTGGAACGTTGCGGGCGAGGATCATAACATCGGTGAATAGGTAAGATGAATTTATTTATTTTAATAAAAAAAATCACGAGAATTTCGGGATACAGTGTGTCGATGGCCTTGAAAGCATGCTGCCATGCAAAACTTTGCATGTCCGACGCACGTCGGCCCATTCGCGGTTGGGGTCGTCGTGGCGGTCGTTTAGCTTTTGGTCCTGAATATCCACGAAAGACGAATACTGTATAAGCAGCGGTTGGCCCGAAATGGTTCGTGTGGTTGCATAGGTCCCAAGAGCAGCTTTTAACCAGAAGCAAATTTCGTCGGGGGTGCAAAATTTCCTGGCCTTGTCGAAATTTCCCGCACCAGCTCACCAGAAATGTCATGATCTCAGATTCCTGGTTTTTTGCTGTTTGTGTCGCACTTCGCCAAAAAATTGCTCTGTTTAAACGAAATATGCTTTTCGTCTCACCCCTTTTCAAAAACCGCTCATACCGCCGTACGTTGAACTGTCCATTCAATTCTCGAGTCATTTTTTAGATTTCTCGCCACTTCTTGGGGTGAATGCCGAACATAAGTTTTACCCAGAAACTTGCTTCGTACCCAAAACACTGCGATTAGTTCTTCGAGTAAGAATAACGCATTTTCAAGCTGCAGAAAGTAACACAAACTTCGAGCGACTAATTACATATAAAATACATCGAGTATGACACATGAAATAGTGTCGCATGCATTAATTTTTAGTTTTTGATGTTTTTGATGACTCCGACATGACTACACTAATACAAGAACTTTCGAACCGGTATAAATTTAGCAACATAAAATATTTTACAATTAAGTAAATAAGCGAAGAAGGCATATTTCCAGCTAGAAAAATGCACTAATCATTCATTCGTTGATTGTGAGGGACATCTTTTTGAATGCGTCTTCAGATAAATAAATTTTCCTAGAAAATGCAAAACGCAATTTTCATTGAATCCAATTTCTTCAGAATCATGGAGAAGTCCGGCGATTCGTACTTTGTTTTAACCATTGATTTTTTATTACACAAAACATAATCACGATTCCAACCCTTAAAGCCCTGGAACTATAACTTTCTGCCAGTATTTGTGACACTGCATTTTTGGTTCAAGAAGCCACGAGAAGCTTAATCTACTCAGGAATTCAAGTACTGTACAGAATAAGGCGTCAGCGACTGAAAGACTCCGTCAAATATGAAAAGTATCTTTCCTTTTCCATTAAAGATTTTGAAAAGATAAATATTCTCATTACAGTATTCAAATACATACTAGCATAGTTTGATTTTCTTGAATTCAAAGTAGATTGAAAACATCGCGAAAATTCATCGGTTAATCCAAGAAACGGATGTCAAACTGACCAACAGCTCACGAAGCCGCAGATTCATATGCGTAACCTACTCCAAATTCCGCATCCCGACATAATTGCACGGAAGACGTCTAAAAATAAGCATCAGCGTTGAAAATTTAAAGGTCTTTTGGTCAGCGAAACACTTCCATGTCATGCATTCTCTGCATGCCTATATGGATTATACGGCGTGGCAACGACAGATACGTTTTCTTACCACAGTATTCATAGAGGCCATTATTTGACATGCTCGGAGGAACACGTCCGGACCGATAGAGACATGTCTAGGTAATTTGAATTTCGTGCGAGCAGCTCCAACGCTGGGGACAGCGCCTCTGCGGCATCGGATCCCAACACTAGCACAACAGGCCCCCACGAAAATCCCGACAGCTCGTGCCAATCGAATCACCCTTGATCGTCAGTAGGCTGGAAATCTGACGAACGCAAGCAGACTTGAGGCAGAGGGAACGAGGCGGAATTGTTTATTTCTAAGCTGGAACCGCGAGAATTTGTCGCCCCCGGTCACACGGTGTCCCTACTGAAAAAGGTTCGTTGCGCCGCGACGCTGGAGGCGAGTCGAGGAATGCGAGGTAATAACAAGCCTAATTACTTGATTCGATTGCCCAGAGGTTGACTGACCGCGATCGCACCCGACGCTAATTCCCGGAACATGGTGCATGCTACACGGCAATTCGTTTTCTCGAAGCTTCTGTTGCTCGTTTCGGCAGCTGCCTCGCAGAATTCCGCTCAGGTCCTTATTCCCATCTCATATAAATTGGAATACAGTACTGTTCGCCGTTTTATTTGCGATTAATCATATTAAAGCCAGCACATCGGGAATACGTCTGCCAATGAATAGCAGACCTCTAAAAAAAACAAAATTGTTGACTCAAGCAGGAGTTTTGCAGAAGAATTCCCGTATTTAAGAGGCGAATTTCACATGGATCAAGTCTTGCGAATCATGCACTGATAACCGTCTTAGATACAAATTCTATTCTGTATCACGCTCAATTGGGTGAACTTAATTACAGCGGTGTCCGAAAGCAGCTCATAAAAAGCAATGGCCGACTCAATGCCGCATTTCATTTCAAGTTACAAGTGCTGTATGCATCACGAATGAGCAAACATGTAATGGGACTTGTCAAAAAAAATAATGAGCAAATGAAAAATCGATAACAAATTAAATCTTAAACCAATCTAATCTGTTTAACATGTGCTTTAACTTGAACGACCAAAAAATCTTGAAACTTTGTCTTTATTCCTATTTTTTTATTCCAGCTGGTTTTATAAACTGAATATTACTCAAGTGAGACTTATTCTTCCGTACTGTGTGCATTTTAATCTGCAAAACATTCTCAGGCAGACATTTACGAACACAATGTACAGTACAGTTTAGTGGATCCCAATCGTAGACTGAAATCCATTCCATAAGAACTCATGGAACGGATTTCGGTGGATTTTAACCAGATAATCCTATGGTCCTGTATCAGACCAGAATCTAACTAAGCAAAGCCTCATTTTCCATGCAAAAGGACGGGCATTATGGGCATTTTTGAACCCAAATTTGTAGTTTCAAAATTGTGGCAGAAAAGTGCAGGTAAGCGTAATAAATGTCGGGGAGGTTTTTTATGATGAAAAACCATGTGTGGAATGCTGGATAAAAATTGATCTTCATAATTTTCAGTAATTTTTACGTTTTTCTACAACATCGCACAAGCTTTTGCAGCACATTGTTTACAACTTTCCTTTTTAATTTTCTGATTTTTCAAGTTTCATGGCCACTTTTTTGGTCAACTGGGTGGGAGCCGCCTGGTCTTCGTTTCCCAAGCTGTCGCGACGATTTTCCACGTGGGGGGCTGCGCGGGAGCATTCGGCGACGTAATTGCGTCTGTCGGGACCTTTTATCATTCCGCAGTCATTGTTTCCTTAACGCCGCAAGGCTCGGTGACGAACGCTCCGTGGGTTTCGACTAATTGCAACGCATCAATCTTGGATTCCATTTAAACTGTTTCGGACATAACTCAGATAATCGTCTTCCTCTTAGATTGCACGTTGTCGCGGGAATCATCAGAAAATGCGGACGGATCAATGGCCTGCTCGGAGGATGAGGATTCTTTCATCCTCGTGTTCGGGACAGCAAGTGTGGAGAAAGGTCGCCTTCCGATTTTCTGCTTCCACCCATTGATAGAAAAAGTCTTAATAAGACAATTTCAAAATTTGACCATGCGCTTTTAAACCTTACAACTATAGAAAAAGACAATAAGTAATTGTTGCAGAAATAAATTCATTCAAGCATCAATAAATTAGTCTTTTTGAAGTCACTGTTTGCTCCAGAAGCCTGTGCATCAGTGCAATAAGAATCTTGGGTGAGGGTTTTCCAGATTATTATCCCTAAAGAAAAATTTAGGTTCAGAAAAGTGTTATTATCTCAAGATCAATTAGTAAGGAAATTTTTATACCATAAAAAGTTAGAGAATATCTTTAGCTTCAATTTAAGACCTTGCAGATTTTTACAAGTTTAAAATTGATGAGCGAGTTGTGCAATTTGGGATTTGGAATGTTGTGAGATGTGCCATATGCAAGGCAGTTTTCCTTTGCTGATTTTATTTATTTTGGAAACAGGTTTCTATTCCATAATGTGAAATGTTGTGTGTTGATTGTGTGTGTGGGTGTGTCTTTTTGATACCTGTGATGAGACAATAATAAGTGCTCTTTTACCATCCAAGGAGTGAGGATTCTCCAGCTTCTTTTATTTTTGAAGCCATAAATGTAGATTTGCCCTTTAAATTAAAATTCCTTGGTGGCCGGGTAACTGCCTCAGCACTCAGATGTCTCCTACATCTGGAATGTGTTTTTTTTTCAGCTTCAAATCCCTATAAAGTAATATTCCTGCCTTAACTGGAATAGTTCAGTACTTTTCCATGGTGCAAAAAGTCACAATTTATGCTGTTGTACAATAATTTCCAGTAAATTTGATGTTTCTAGGTAACGAATGAGTTCAAATGGTTTCATTCGAACCAAGAACAAAAATAAACAAAATGGACTTGGATCTCTTGAGTTTTTAAAATCGTGATTCAAAGTAAAGATTAAAAATGTTCAATCAGTTCCAGACACATATAAAAACATATAGTAAACATCAAAACCTGTCCATTTGTGCAAGTTTTCAGGATAAATTTTTTAATTTAAAATCAATCATAAAACTGAAGTAATCTTACCAAATTTTCGGGTTTATAGCTCTAGCTCTGAAATCCACAAAATTTCAATGGCAAGGAATTGCAAAACTATGCTGCTCTTTTTTCATTTACCTCAATTTTATAAGAAATTCAGAGTCTTGGAGATCAAAAACCTGCTATGATACAGGTAAACTCTCCACAACAAAATTCAAGGGACCAGAAAAAACATTTTTCAGTGAGCCCAGTATAACATGGGAAGATATCCCTATATGCTGGGACCAAATCATTGTAGAGAAAGCACGCATAAGCAATTAAAGCTTTAAAAAAGCTGTTATGCGAAATAATAGTAGGTCACTGTCTTTTACATTCCCAATTTTTCATCGGGAAATTATCGTTTCTCGAGTCTTATTTGATGGAGTTCATGAACTCAAACTTGAGCATTCAAAGAACTTCATTTCAAGGTACTTTACCAACCAGACTTATGCATTACGCCTGGCAGCCCCCTTTTTTGTGAAAACAGTTAAATTCATGGTCAATTCTTGGTGTCCTGAACGGATTACAATACTATCCATCTTTAAACCTCAACAGCCGAACACCCTGCCTCCTTCACTAAGATTGTCGTAACATATTTTGCTCGTACATTGTCCTCAAACTAGGCAAAAATATGGTGTAGGTTCACAGTTGGACTGACTTATGTATACCAAGCACAACCTAAAGTAAGCTATCTTGGCCAGCGAAAGACAACATTTGTTTGACTTGAACCAGAGTCCATAGGTTTGTTCCACTTGCGAAAATATGAAATCCTTACAAAAATGTATGCTCCTTTCAAAACCGTCAGTTAAAAATGCAGAGAAGCAATGAGTGGATGGTATAGGAGGAGGTTATTCAGAACTATGGCTACTGGTTGGAACTCAGACGCAATTTTTGACTCTCTAGCTTTCTCGCAATGTGCATTTCTAACTCAACAGAAGTATCAGGAAATGAAACACTTCGGATCGTAAGTTCATTTGCAAACGGAGCAGTGGTGTGCAGGAATTGTCCGTGCTTGATGTGAATTTTGCGAAGCAGTTGATGCCCGTGGAAATTGAGGCATGGAAATTGATTCCCGCCGTTTTGTGCTACAATTTCCGTGGGGATTCGCAGGAAGGAAGCAATCTGGAATGCCGTCATTGTTGGCAGTAATGGCAAGTGCTGACTAAACTGCCTTAGCCCAGGTTCAAGTCAAGTCTTGCTTCTTTTCTCTGCCCTTCTCTCCTCGCCCACGATTGAAATTTTCTGCGCTGCTGCAGTGATTCATCCACCCAGCCATTCATGACGCTGATCAACAAAGGTCCCATGACAATAAGTGGAGTTTTGAGGAAGATCCCACCTCATGCATCGAAGATGAGCCAGCGCTATCTTCGGGTCCCCACCCTCACGCGCGATTCCTCAAGCAACAGCTCTTTCATTTGGCCTCGGATTCTTTCTTTGTGTTCCACACATGTGACGCTCTTTTTTGCCACCCTAGGGAATGATCGCGAAGAAGCTGAACATGCATCCCATCCAAACTCCCTGGAGACCCAATATATAAAGTTTTTTTTTCTGCATGTAGGGCAGGGCTTTCAAATCTGTGGTGCGCGCACCAATCGTGGTCCAGTATAGACCCTGTCAGGTGGTAAGCACGGTGGGGAAGGTATCGCGACTCTTGAAGAAGTTTTACAAGCAGTACGCGAAAACGGATCAAATTTGGCGGTGAACATGCGACATCAATTCATCTGTGAGACGATTTTGAAGAAAAGGTTTGGTGAGATGTGTAAAAAATGGTCCAAGCAATGCAATAACTGGGTCATTGGGAATCAACTCTGAAAAAATAACACATTTTGCGTTGGTTGATTATTTACCAGATTGTCTACTGCGCATATGTTTCGGTTGACTGAGTAATTGGAATTACAAATAATTCTTTGGTCTTAAGTCATCTTTTGTTCATTTTCCCTTTTTTTGGAACTTATGCAGCTGTATATTTTTTGCGCATACTTAGAAAGATTCGTTTTAAGCCGAATAGAGAAAGAGTATAATCAAGCCTTTCCGAAAGGAAACTTACCTCTTGATGAAAGGAAGAATTCTAAAATATATTTTTTTAAACATAAGTGCAACCCGAAAATGACTGCATCACCGTCAACAACCACCCGCTTCAATACACGTCAACAAATACAATAACTATTTTTATTTAGCACTTGGCTGTCTTTCGCGAAACTCTTATTTACACGCAGCAGTCTCAAGCAGTTCGATGATTCAAAAGTAATCTGAGTAACCTCAAGAATGAAGGTTGCTATAACAAAACGCATCTCGATAATGCCATGAACGGAATGGGTTTTCTTCACAACCAGGGGTATAAGGATCCCATAATTTATTCAACTGATCTCTAAGATCGGTCCCCTACTAAAATCATTCGTCCGCAGCATGTCAATGGCTAGTCTCACATCGAAGTAAAGTTTTTCCCCGTCGGCCACGTATCAGATTGATCCTTTCATTGCCATGCGGGCGGAATCCGCGGCCGAGGGGGGAAAATGGGAGAAGCTGATGGATTTGAAAAGTTTGTCACGCGTTTCTGATTGGAGTATTTTTCTTTTGTTTCTCTGACGATTTGAGGCGGCAAGGTCAAACGTGCGAGGAATTCTTGCTCGGGTTCCTGGCAACTTTGTACCGACAGTTGCGCCGCGCCCCGTTCCATTTGCATGCGGTTGGCGGATGTCCTGTTTCCTTCCGACAAACTCCCCGCAGTATTCCGTTAATGAGCCCCAAGAGCTGCAAAGCCTGAGGAACCCGGCATTGGTGGAATTTTCCCGGGACTCAGACAGGATTTCCCTCGACGTGACAGAGGCTCATGACGCCTGGCAAGTTTTGCTTGCAGTCATGAATGATGCAATTGTCTCAATCGCATTTCTGATGTACCCACTAGTTGAGTGAATGACACAACAATTGGGGATCGGAATTCTGAGCACCCTGTGAGGGTTGTCCTACTCATTCCGTTGAATCAGGTGGAGTTCGTATCTTAAACTGTATTTAATTTTTTAGGATTCTGGTGCGAAGCCCTGGTATTTAAAACTTACATTTGACGCTCGACTGCTGCTCTGTTTCACCAATCATAAGCCAATTTCTACAATTACTGCACTGTGTTTCCTCAAATAGGCAGCAAAGATTTATACAGGCAAGGACGTCATATCCGCCTGTGAAGAACGCATGACTCTTTAAAAATTGGCGCACAATAAACCGCTTCCCATATGACATGTCCATCTTCACAAAAAACTAGTAGTAGAGCGTCCGCAGTGCACCGAGTGTAAATCTTTTATTTTCACTCAAACCCCTCCTACAAAACAGCTTAACCTATTTGTAAGGGTCACAGAAAAACTTCCTGGCAACAAAAGCATGGAGGTAATTTATCCCACACACTTTCAATCATGAAGAGGAACGATTTCAGTGTGAATGAATGGATGTCACTATTTTTCACAAATGCTTGACAATTTCACAAAATTTCGCAGATTCCATCAGCTTCTGCATTTTTTAAATTGATCCCCCATGGACATTGAGACAGCTTCAATTCAAGAACTGATAGGAATCTGCGCTGGAAGATAACTGCTGTGCAAGGATCACTGCTGATTTTTCATTAGCTCTCATCCTCGCCAGGCAAAATTGCATTATCCCCTAGCAATAAATATGAAACACGAAGTTCAAAGCACTTCTTGATCAAACTTGTTCTAATCAGAATTTGATCAATGACACAAATGCTTACATTTTTCAGATGCACTTCTCCTTTTCCAACACCGTACTGTCTGAAGACAGGAAATGGCAGAAACTGGTCAATTTTCTCCTTCACTCTCTTCCAGGTCTAACTGGTTAATCCACATTATCCTTGAATATTCTGGAATCTTCTGGTTTATTCCAGACAATTCCTGTAGTTTTGGTAAATCAAGGCATTAAATACATTAATCAAAAAATGAAAGCAGTATTATTCAATTTGCTTGTATAGATTATGCTGAGAAAATTCCTGACTGCTGCTGGATTCGAAACAGGGAACTTTTGCACCATGAACTATGCCTCAACTGGATAGGCTGCCATGCACTTGATGTTGGACTTAGATGACTGAGGATCCTATAGGGGTTAACTTTTTTTTACACCTAGGCCACAGACACACCTTACACAACCATAATAAAGTTCCCCCAGACCCCTATAGGATCCTCAGTTAACACTGCGGACATTAAATATGGACTCCTCTAATCATTGACCAGCCAATTCCAGGAAACAGTTTTAAAAACAAGATAAGCGGAGGTTTGCCAAGGTAAAGTGAATTGAATTCACCACCGTTTGTGTTCCTGTCTTCCAGAAAATTAAATTACACTTTCTTCTGATTTTTTGCTCGCGTTTTTTTCAAGATCTAACCTGGGTGATCCTGATAGAATGTGGCTAAAAACTGCTCAATTAACTACAATAGAAATTTGTGATGATGCTGCACTGAGAATTAAAACAAAGGCCTGCCATGCTTTCTTTTTCAAATTTGACGCATTGTCTTGTGAAAATTCGTCAGATACATGTACCTGAAAGGTAGAACTACATTCTGAAAAATATTGTTTCTTGCATTATTTGCTTCTGAAATGTTTGTTGAAAATTGAATTTACAAATGAGTAATGCATCTTGAATCATTGGGTATCATGGATTCAATGGCCAGAGCACTGTCAACCTTCAACGTCCTAATGAACACCATATTTTGAATGAAAAATAAATCAAAGATGAAATTTGAGGAATTTCAGAGACCATATTAGGTTTAAAGGTGCATGAGTGAAATTCCTAATTTTTAAGCTTTTTCGAGGAACTCAGGCTTGTGGCAGAAATAAAATGTATCTGATTCAAAAGAATTTTAGTTTAACAAATGCTAAAATTTAATTTTCAACGAAAAAAATTTGAAATATTGTTAATCTTTGCGAATTAAAACTATAAGATATTATTATTTATGGCGTCTTATTTCGACTCATGTGTGGAATCTATCCCTCCTCCTATAAAAATGGATCAATACAATGATTGATCATTTGTAATTTCAAAGTGAAGATATTAAAAAAAAAACTAATTACCACTAAAATGTGTGCTGGTGTGCTGATGAACGCTTTAGAGGTGGAAGATAATATTTGGAGGAAAAAGAAAAACCGGAAAATCCTTATTATTAATTCATTTTTTATCAGGTGAATTAAAATAACCAAATGTGCGCTAAAATAGCGAATTGATGAAGTATTGCATTTTATTATGTTCACATTGGAGCACAAGAAAAAATCATCCGGTGATAATTTTTACTTTTGCTGATGCTTTTAATGGAAGTCGGAGATGCATGGATTATGTAATTCGCATTCTGTCTTCAGAAGTGGGATCGAGTAGGCACGTGAAACAGAGAACACTTCGGTTGACTGGTGACTTGGACTTTGCATTTGCACTTAGGGGTCTGCTCCTGCGACGTTTAAACCCCTGAAGAGTCACGTATGTAAATTGCATGAACGAGCGAGCGAATTACAAAGAAACCCCCTACGACTCTATCTCGAAAATAACACGATGAAGCTTGAAGAAGGTAGTGAAGCTCTAAATGAGCTAACCCATAATGAAGGAACTGCAAAATTACATCGGGCATAGAAGCGCTCGCATGTCTGTAATTTTCAAGTCTTCAATTGAAGATGCCTTCAATTTTTTTCCAAATACCTGTACAGTATTTCAAATCAAATACTGCGAGCTTGGATTGTACCATAGCCTATTTTTATTTGAGCTAAAGATGCCACAAAGGGTAATGCTGTTCTTCCAATGAACTCAATTACGATATACACAGGAGTTCTTCCAAAACCTCAGAATACTAATTTTTCATTGTACAGAACTATAAAACAAATAAACCTCCGCAGAGTCTCCTTCAATCGCCGAGAATGTGGTATTTTTAGAGTCGTAAATTGGCAGACAGATATGAGAAGAAGATAAGTCATCTCCCATCAGGTTCCAGCCTGCACTGCTCGTTTGGTTGTACTACTATAATACCTCAAAAGCTTATTCGAAAATAATTTCAAGTGGAACAAACGGGTACGTAGACATCCCCATGAACAAGGCGTAGTACTGGATATATTTTCGAGTAAAAGGTTTCCACTTGACTGTACTTGATTGGAATCAAAGATCCAAGTATCGGGTATGCAAGCACGTAAAGTGGAAGGATTTCATTGAAAACATTTCGCATCAATTCTCTTCCCATTTCTAGTTTATTTGGACATATCAAAGTGGCATAATGTGAATGGTGCTTTCATAATGGAAACAGTGTGCTGCATGAGTGCTCTACCAGAGTGAACATTCTAGACCAGTGTTCCCAAGCTTTTTTGTCCTGCAGACCAGCAAATTAAAAAAAATGGTGGACTGGCAAAGTTTCATGATGTTTTTGCCGGCTCAGAAATTTTTTTTTGAAATACTTCATCGCAGGTATTTAAGAAGTTCCTGCATTTTTAAAAAATTAAGTTGAGAGCCAATGAAGCAGTTACAGTGGTATTTCTTCAAAAATTAGAAAGGTGGACTTAATTGAGAAAAATTTTCTCAGCGGATGACAAGTTAAAATAATTCTTTTCAGTAGGTGAAAAATTTGCTGAAGTGTTATTAGGAGAAAAGCAAACTTATATTTTTCATCACATAATTTCAACTGCCATTATCTTTCCAGAATATAACAGACCGTTGTCCATACATTTATTATACTGAAGAAATTTCCTGTGGACCAGGAAAAAAACCTCTGCGCGGACTGGCACCTGTCCACGGACCACAGCTTGATGGGGAACACTGTTCTAGACGAGACGAAAAAAAGAAAGAGGTAGGGCAGCATCTCCAAGAACAGGGAATCGTGTATCTAAGGACAATTACTTCGCAGAAGCCTCCAGATTCGAATGACCTCCGAGCCGCTGCCTGCCAGCTACGCCCCGCGGAGTCATTATCGCAGAATGGCTTGCGCTTACGATTTCCTACCTTGACTGACGCAAACACAACCCCCTCGAAGTGTCTGCAACCGACCTCGCCGAGAAAACACAGTAATCGCGCAAAAACAGGCTCATTCCACCATGGGGCTGCTTTTCGCGATCGTATCTACCACGCTCTTGACTGGTCCTTGTTTTGTTTGACAGCTGCTGTTCGGCCCTCCTGACGCGATCGACGCTTGCGGAAACAAGTCCGAATGTCTGATTGTAAGCTGCTCCCGATGTCACTTTGCCGCCCCTTCGAATCGCATCCATCTCCGACTCAGGCAACGTAAAAAAAATGCCTCGCGAGGAATTTCAGCCCTGACTGAGATAAGTGTGGCGCGGGCCTGGGAATTTGGAAGCTCGAGCGGACGGGCAGTTAAATGACCGTACTTGATTTGGTTTCCCGGGATTAATGGATGGTCAAGAACTTTTATGCATTTTCAGTGTTAGGAAACTTGCGGGGATGGGGTTTGCCGACAGCCGGGAAAATGGACGCAATAATTGGGGTATGGTTCCATACAAGCGTGGATTGTTTGAGGTGGACTTTTATTTGGTTCGCAGTCACCGGGTTCCTTGAAAACCTGTTGGTTCTTCGCCAATCGAAGAAGTGCTCTTGTGGATGTGAACTGGAATCGACTAGGTTCATGTTTCCGTCAAAAGCCGTCAGTACTGGGGTTTCGGATCACTTGGTCCCGAATTGAAAAGCCCCGCAACGATGCGGAGGATGGACGAGAAATTTACGCCGTACTGCTGCTGTTTTCCGCCATCTTCAACTAGAAATTAGTTGGACGCGTGAAATCTTCCAGCTTTTCCAACTCGAACGATTCCAGAAAAATGTCTGCCATCACTCGAGATCAACGGATCCATCATAAACTGTACAACTTTTCATCATGAACTTGCGTAAAATGTTAAAATTCTCGAGGGGTAAAAAAATTAGGCATTATACGCGTATACAGTGTCGGCAGAAAAATGCTCAACAAAAGTCACAGAATAATAAATATTTCTCGAGTTTCATCAAATTGATCAATTATCTAATTAATGCGTCAACTTCCAACTACCCTGAAGATTCCGGGAATTTTTTAAATATATTTTTTGTTACTTCCTGGTCATCATAATATGATGAGTCATGATTGAACGAAATTTTACTCGAAAAACGATTGTACAGTAGAGTACTTAATTTGCATGTACTATATCCGAAAGAAGAGATTCGGTTAGTTTTTAGATTATTGAAGCTTCAATGTGTATCGTTACTGTAAAAACGGCATTAGGTTCGGCAGCTATCGGCTGGAAAAAGACTATACGCTTGTTTCGGACTCCGAGCACGGTAATGCATTCGGAAGCAGTCCTCGACGCCGCGACCGACAGGATCCTCGTCGTCGCAATGACGGCCCAGCGAATTCCTAACTGCCGAAGTGGACGCTGGCCTTCGAAACGCAGTGAACCGAGAGCTGAACGCGGTATTTGCTGACCTCCTGCTGTCGACATCGCTGTCACCTTCAGCCGACGTCAGGTCTCGTCCGGTCTGCCCGAGCTGCATGATGCTGCACTGCTACACGAGGACATGCCGAGACAAAGCAAGTTTCTGTCGTATAACGAAGGAACCGAAACACGCGGGGGGATCCCGAAAATTTCCCTACACCGCCATCAGCCTTTTGTTTTCCTATCGGGCACATCATCAGGGTGGGCTTCAAACGCGGACTCCCGCAGGACCTTGTTTCTTTCATGGTTGAATTCTTCCGGAATGGGTTTCCGCCTACCTTTCGAATCCTGAGCCTTCGTTGGAAAGGAGAAGGGGTGGGGAGTAGAAAGGGCTTCTATGCAAATAATTTCACGAGCAGAACCTGTGTCTTGGAACCAGACAAGGACGTCATAATCTGCTTGAAAATGCTCGCGTTCTTAAAATAAACCAGCAACGTATCACTACCAGCACGTGCAGTATTGGGCGCGGAAAAAGAAAGGAGAATCAGCCGTTTTGTAACTCAGACAGGAGCTTTTTTATTTACCAACGAGTAAATTAGAGAAAAAACATCTGCTTCTTGTCTTGAAAAATTATTGTCTCGTGCATTTTTCAAAATGTCTTCATGAATACACGGTATTTCTAAGGCATTTATGAAACAATTCGGAGTTAGTCATAGTGTTCTGGAAATGCCTGCAGTGAATGAATGGAAATAGTCAAATAATTTAAAAAAAATGATCTCAACAAAGGTATTCCAGTCCTATACCGAAAACGTATGAAATGTGTGTATGACTGTTGGCTCTTGTTCCAAATACATCCATTTTTGTTGGTTCCCCACATTTATTTTATAATCTTTCAAAGGGGGTTTAGGCAAGATTCCGGAAATTCAACTGCCGTAAGCAGGACTATGTGATCAGGACTATGCGAATATGTTGAGGATTGGACAATGCACCCAATGAGTGTCTCAACAACACCAGTGGCACACGCACGACAGTTTGAAAATCCTAGGAGCTGAGGCCTTTCGTTGAAGATGGAATTTGTATGTAACACAGGAAACTTCGGCTGTTGAATCTGTCACGAGAATATTTATTGTTGTTTTGGGGGTGGGGGAAGGGGTGGAGTGACTCAATGTGATCAATTGCTGAAGAAGTAAGTAAATCAGGTTATAATATTATAGCGAGTGTGCCGTTCGGAAAACCCGATACTGATTTCCGCAGCTGATGTGCTTCGAATTCGCCGAATGAGCGCGAAGTAGTCACGGTGGAATAGGGTTGAAGTAAAGAGCGCAAACGAATTCTGCCGCTCCCCGAAATCAGGACGAAAAGCGGCGGAAATTCGGCGTAATTCCACTTTCTCTGCAGGCGTTCGCGTCGAGTCGGTGCACGAAGCGGCGCTGAAACCGGACATGCGGCGGCGGAGACACAAGTCGCTTTGCGACCTTTCGACGCTGCACGGGCCCCTTTTTGAGTTGCTGATGGAGTATACGAAGTCGCGGACGAAATTCTGGATCTGGGGCATTGCGATGTCCGAGACGAGTCGCTTGAGCACGATTTTAATCTTGGAGCAGCGTGAGTTTTTCATCATTTTCCTGTCACTGCCAGAATTTCATAAAGCAGAGCGGAAGGACGTACTATACCCTCAAAAAATGCTCCCACATTGTGTCACAGCTAGACTGTAACCTTCATTATCCGAGCTTATCCCCAAAAATTACCATTAAAAATTAAAACTTCTGCTTATAGCACGCATTTTTATGTAAGTTTAAGCGCGAAAAATGCTCGAATGGCAATAGAATATGAGAAATTCAGAGATAAAACATGAAATAACGTATACCGTATTTATTCGAACATGGGTTGCCCCCGAAAATGAATTGATAAAAATACATATTGAAGAGTCGCGTAATTTACTCTAGTTATTCACCTCTATTCTGTACTGACTTGAAGTGCGTTGTCTGCGTTTTCACGAACATTCCAGATAGGTCCTGATTTTTTTTTTCAAAAATGTTAGAAATATTTGTTATGATCTGTTGGAAACCTACTACTGACCATAATTCCTAAGTCAGATAATTTCCAATCCAGAAAGCATTTTGATGAATAGTTAAACTGTTCGAACTTTTAGTTTTTATTTGTGCATAGACCTTTAAAAGAAGTTCGATATTACGAGGTATTCGCAGCACAGCAGTGTTCATCACTTGAAGAAATGTTTGAAAGCGCGCGGAATTTTTTCCTTCCTGTAATGTTCCTATAGTCGAATGTTCCCTCATTCTTCAATGACCTGCAATAGCATAATCAATATTAAAAAAGGATAAATTTTCAATATACTCTCAAGTTTAGAAAATACCAGATAAGGAGTTTCAAAAATGAGATCATGCTAAGTACAGTTGATGACTTCTGCTGCGAGAATTTCTTTGGTTCCAGAATTATAAGTGGTGAATTTTCATGAAAGTGTTTCAGAAAAATTGATAGGTTTTTCGGGCTAATCACACGATTTTTTCCATCTTCGGAGTTGCTGCAGTTATTGAACTTTTCCTGCTTCGGTATTCCACTGCATGCTGGCCTATTAGAAATTAAATTCAACACCACGTCTTTAGCCCGCGGTCTGCGGCTGTTGGGATTATGAGAATCATCTTGAAGACAGGGTTACTATCAAGTAATGGTGGGATCTGGGTGGGACTGATTTGACACCAATTATTATAACTTTCAGACTCATCACCTACACGTACGCTCAATCGGTGAAAGTATTCAAAACTGTGCAAAGAATGAACGTGCTGCGAGGAAGTCACGTCTTCGGGCTTCATCTGAACGCTGGAATCGACGGAGCGGCACTGATGATCCGCGCAACGCCGGAAAAGCCATTTCCAGTACTGCTCATCTACGACTCCGAAACGGCGTCCTTCCAAGAGCTGGACGACTTCAAATGCTCCACCGATTTGGTGGTTGGATCCAAAACGACTTCCGGTAATACTTCGTAGGTTTTGCTCATCATCGATCAATGTTAAAAATACTTGGATGAAGCGTTGATATGTTTAGAGCGAAGAGCAACGTGTTTAACAAAAGCTTACTTTCTTTCGTGGAAATCATGTTGCCTAAAGTTCGCTGTTCGGGCTTCGACTGTAAATTGCGAAAGAAAAGCGACGCCTCGTGAGTATGACCAAATCTAAATTTAATGATGAAGAATGCGATGATGTAGAATGTACGGTACTATAATGATATTTACTGAAACATCAAAACTATACTTTTCAAGAAGGACGACTTAAAATTGTCCCCCAAGTTGGTGGTTGGATCCAAAACTACTTCCGGTAATTGCTTTTCTTATTTGCTACTGAAGCAGAGCAAAGCAGCGGTGGTAAACGACATAATTAAGTTTTCCATATTTTCTCAATTTTAGTTTAAGTCGTTGCATCGTGTACAAAATGAGACACAATTTAAATTATAAAAGTCGTTTTGTTTGGTCTGATCGACGTATATTTCAGGCGCGGTTGATAACAGCCGATAATATTTAATAGATATTCCGTTTTACATTTTTGGAAAGCATTTCTCGAACACATAATCTTCATGTAATGTTAATGCATGCGTCCTGTTATAAAACACGATTGTATTCATAAGCATTCATGTACAGCTTTGAAATACTTTTTTTCCGAAAAAGGGCATCCGAAAGTCGGATTCGGCCTAGACTTGATAACGGAGAAAATTATCGGCTGTACTTCAGTTTCACATGTGTGGTCTATGCACCACGGTTTCCGCACATTTTCATCATTCAGTATAATCGAAATTTAAGATCATGTTGCTGCTCAGTTGCCGTGAGGTTCGTTTTTCCGCGATAATTTTCCACAAAAAAAAACGAAAGTTCAGCTTCAAGATTTAAACTTAAAACCCCTTCTGAAGCGAAAACAATTTTCTCTGAAATTATCCTTTTTCAAAAGCCGCTCATTCAGTGTCATGCATTTTTGGCCGACCTAATGAATGGCAAAAATTGACTTTCTTCTGAAGTTTTAGAAGAAAAATCTGTTTTATAAAATCTTTGACGAGCGTGCTTTGTGATCCGCTCTGAAAACATTCTAGGAGTTCGTGTTTTCGTTCCACTTTCGAAGAATATATGTCAATTTATTTGGTTTGTTTTACAATTTGAAGACTCACAACATTCACACGTTGAATGCTACGGAGAGTGTGGAAAGATTCATATGGGTTCTATCGCTTTGACCCTGCTTGCTAATTTTTGGAAGCCGTTTTCGTCTCGATATTCCGTATTTGACGGTTGATAGAGAAGTTCGTTCAGAAGATATCAGTTTTGAAGCTCCGATCCCAAAATTTCCTACATTGCCTTTAACGGCCTTGACTACTTTTGTTGTATATAAGTCTATCTCGCCGGGATGAAAAAAATTGCAACTTCTTGGAGGAAAGGCTTCGAGGTATCAAAAATCCGGAAGTTCTTCCGATATTCTCAGAATTCCCGTTGCTGAAGGATGGGCTTGCTGAATGGAAAGTGACTTGGATGCGTCTGAAAAAAGATTTTATTTTTTTTTGTGCAAACGGTTACCCCTTATTGCATAGAAACATTTTAAACTTCACTCCATGTCCGCTTCCGGGGAGTTGAATGTATTCATATTCTCGGATTATGCGCTCGCGTGAGTTCAGATTGCCTGGCATTGCGACGCGGTTCTACTATTTTTTGCGCAAGTTTTAATTTTTTTTACATGATATGCTGCATGCGTTGGAATTTTGAATTTTGCCAAGAATGGCGCAGAAATGAAAAAGGGTGCAAAATATAACCTATCAGCAAGCAGCACCCCCTCGACGATGTGTTTTTTCTTTCTTTCTCTCACTTTTTCATCTTTCTTCTCACAAGTAACCCCTTTTCATAACAATTATACTTAACGAATCTTCACCCTTACCCTCATTTTAATTCGCATGGAGATGCTCTGCACTCGTTCTAAGTTGTGTAGCATCACCCAAGTTATTCAAGGAAGTCTAATTCAATCTACCGCTTAACATCCTGAACCCTTACCTAACCAGCAATCAAATACTCAACCCTATACTAACACAACACGAAATGCACACTAATGAAGTGAAGAGCAGTCATGAACTCATAAATGACGAAACACCATGAAGGGAAGGCTGTCTTCCTCAGATAGACTACAGGTAAAGGATGAAAATTTCCTATAAATATGAAATTTATATCCGTGTGTGATTCGTGATTTCGTGGAAAACGAATCCCATAAACCGAGTCCCGGATTGAGCTTCCGGAATTTTCAGCCGAAGGGTGTTTCTTGCTCCCCCCCCCCCCCAAGAAATACTTGTTCAATTGACCTAAGCTTGAGGTCGATCAGTTGACCTTGCCGACACTTGACGGAAAACCATGGGCAGCTTCTTGTACGCGGGCGAGAAAAAATTGGCCTTCTCAAAGCGTGTGACTTTTAGTAGATCTTTGCCAGTGTATAGTGCATGCTTATATGGATGATGTGACCATTATGAAAATATAAAATATATAAGTGAAGCTGTTTCGCTGCCTCGATCTGCGCTGCTTTAAAACGTTATTCCTTACAAGAGCTCTTTGTTTCTTATCATGTATTGCGCTGGTTGATCGATCAAGTGGTTCTTGTCTGCAGTTTATTGGACGTTCGAAGATGGACCCCTTGCGAGGACTGAAGGCCCTGTGGTAGTGAACGAGGTCAATGATTTTTCGCACTTGTTGCCTCGAATCGATCTGGAAAAAAAGAAACAGTCTGACCCCATTATCATCGACGGAAATTTGATATTTCACGAAGGTGCCAATTTGAGAATTCTCGACGACAGTGGTCTGCAATGTTCGAGGAATACAAGAAAGTATTTCAAATTTAAACATAACCTGCATCTGTCTGACTTGATTTCGAAAGCTGAGACAAAATCATCGTCCTTGAAATTGAAACGTTTTGACTTGAATCTAATCGTTTTCTTTTCTATTCACTGTGAACACATTTTATCCTCGCTTGTTTTTTTTTTAATATTATAAAACTGCTTCATAAATCAACTTCTGGACTGATAATCGCAATGGTCAGTTTCAAGCACTCGCAAGAGCAGTTTTGTAACATTTCTTTCTTGATTCTTAATACATTTAATTTTAAAAAGTGCCCAAAGAATCAGCTACTCACGATGACATTAAAGGCCATAACTTGTCGGACGTTTGAATTTGTTCGCAGTTACTTGAAATGTCGCATGTTGTTCAGGCATCCGACGCAACCGTCAGGTAGAATTACTGCCTTGGAGAGAACAATGTCGAGAAAAGGTGCTCAATTCATTTCAGCGATGGATTTGTAACAGCTAAATGCTCTTCGGGCATTTTTATTGGCAATATTTTATTCTTCGATTGCTTTGACCGGCTGCATTTTCCATCTCAATGGTTCGTTAATAATGTTTTGTAATATTTTCCTCCATGTATTTCCTCATTATCATATCCCGTGTTTTATTTTCTTTTCGAATTTTCCTTCCGAAATACATGAAATGTTGGCGTTTCCTAGAAGCCGGCATTTCCTCTTCTCTGGCATTTTCTTCTGTCGCCGTTCTTTCGTCCTTCAGCATCAATCTGAAACTGGAATTTTTTCACAAATTTCCATCGTTTCAGTCGAAGATAGAGCAGGAGCATGTGTTTTGAATGGCTTTTACAAGACATACACGAGGGGTTTAACAAAAGTTCTCGGAATAGAAATTAAAATAGCATATAATTGGGCTGAAAAACAATTATTCTTTAGGGAAAACATATTCTTTGGCACAGAGAAATCAGCCCTGTTGGACACATTTTTTTTGAATGTTTTGCAAATGTCACCCTGGCAGAGTTCTGCTCTCCACTCAAAAGATGAGCGCCCTACCTGCAGATTTCGTTGTTGTGGCCCAGCTTTCTCCTCAGAATTCTTGAAATCAATGTGGCATTAATTCCCAGGGTTGCCTCCAGGTCTTCCAAGGTAATTCCGCCATTTTCATCAACAGCCGCCTTCACAGCCGCCACATTCCCATCCCGATTGGTAGATATAGTAGAAATCCTATTTGTTTTGCATTCGAACTCCTCGAACGGGATCCCTGTGAATGACGCCAGCTGAGAACACCGGTTTTCAGAATCTGACTGCACGCACGTTTGAAAGATAATTGAGTGTCAACAATCATCTGAATAAAAGGCATCATGCCAACTCCGATCTGACGGCTGGTTTCACTTCTTTTTCGCATTTTGTTATTGTTTCAAATGCATAGCGACGAACGAGAGAAAAATATCAAAACTTCAAGAAATCACTCTTTCCGAGATAGATGCCGTCGTGAAAAGTCTGGAAATCTCTGACTCCGCGTCTTTGGCTGTGATCAAGGGCTTTAAAGGGGAAGCCGTGAATGATGAGAAAGTGTCAACGCTGCTCAAGTCGATCATTCGGAAAGTCAGTGATGGCCCGAGGGACTTGCATGAAAATGAAAAATAAAAACAGTTTTTTATCGTGAGTCTGCTCCCTGTTTACCCCTATCAGACCAGAAGAAGATCGTGATCGATGCTCCAGTTTCGTTGCGCCAACTTATTGCAAAAGAAGCAATCATTTTGTGCCTGTATGGGACGTTATAGGCTTTCAAGACCGTCGGAAAATGAAATATTTACAAGTACTGACTGAGATTGGGCGTGGAGGTCGTGATGCACGTTCTTATTTATTTTCAATGGCCAGTAAGTAACATTTTCAAATCAGAAAACTTTTTCTGAAAAATTTTTGGTGGACACAGAATCAAAGATCATTGATTGGTTGATTTTGGGTCGCGATTACGTCTTATATAATTTTTTGACGTTGAGGAACATTTCTGAGATCCCTATCACAAGTTCCTTGAAATTTTACTTACGTGTATTGGAAATAATGTATTATTGCAACCAGATGAAGCAGATTTTTTTTTTTCGCTGAGCTTACCGACAGTATCCATTTTCTGTCCTTGAAGAATTTGGGTTTCACCAATTGTTCCACCGAATATAAAAGTGTTAGCAGCTCTTGGTCTTTAGTTCATGCTGGCGAAAACAATATTTTATAAATGTGTCTGTTCATTGCCAGCATGTATGAAGTTGTTTTCAAATTAAATACTAGTCGAAAAATCTACAATTATCTTAACGTCCATCATCCATTGCATCTTCCCACGACGGTAAATCAGGAAGTTAACAGGTTTTGATTTTTTTTCAAGTAAACTTTTTTAATTTTTGTTTATTATCTTGACGCTTTTGAGTGGTACGGTTTGAAGTCAGGCTTTGAAAAATTTTCAACGCAACCTTTCCAGGATTTTTTCGACTTCTGGAGTGTTCTAGAGTTTTTGAGGTTGAAATAATGTTTTCGAAAAGAGCCATTTGATTGAAATATGGAATTTTAATAAGATGAGAATATATTTATTTATTGTCCATCAAACGATAGCAGTGAGAAAATGTTTAGCGGACGGGAAATTAACGGAGGGGACAAAGTTAAAAATGCGGACTTTTGCTTCTCTACACGTATAGGTTCGTTCGTGAGGATCTCTTCTGACACTGCGTAAAAAGTCGCGTTGAAGAATAATCGGGCTTGTTCTACGAGTACTATATTGGAGGTTCTAGGTATCGTGTAAATATTTCGGAAACTAAAATTGCGTAAGCTGACACTTCCCATTCCGAAAAAGCTTGTCTCCTCCTCGTTGAAGAATGCGTTC